>QAXD01000202.1:302308-334764 GCA_004335575.1 Haematococcus sp. NG2 | reverse complement strand
CCTCGCCTGCAGCTGTTCCATCCCCATATGCTTGCATAGGCCCTGGACCGACTTGATGATGCATCATCAAGTCACTTGCAGTGCACATGCTCTCATGCCGTGCCTCACAAACCCTCGCCTGCAGCTGTTCCATCCCCATATGCTTGCATAGGCCCTGGACCGACTTGATGATGCATCATCAAGTGCATCATCAAGTGCACATCCTCTCATGTCGTGCCTCACGACAACAACAGGCGCTGCTCCAACCACACCCGCCCCCACCTGTTCCAACCCCACGCTTGCACAGGTCCTGGACCGACTTGCTGATGCGTCATCAAGTCACTTGCGGTGCACAGGACCTCATGTCGTGCCTCACGACAACAGGTACTTATCTCTTCTTCCCTATACGCTACCTAAACCCCTGCGCCCCGCACCTTGCTAGTTCCTCAACCACCTCAGCTGTGAAATGAAGCTGGCCGTCGCCGCTGCCAGCACCCCCTTCGTGTGCTGCTTCAGCCGTGGGGTGCTGGCGACTAGCATAGCTGCGCCTGGTTTCACGGGCCTGCTTTTCATCCGCAAATGCACTTGGGGCGCGCCCCTTCCGTTTTGTAATCACATTGACTGCCGCTGCAACTAAGACTAGCACTGTAATGATCACCTCGATGAGCCACCTGGTGCTGGACGACGGGCTTTGGGCCTGACGCAACCAGGCGCAATCACGTCTCATCGTGCATAAAACCTTTCCTGGCCACGGTCCTGCTGCACATCAGCATGTTGACCTAAGGCACTACTTGTCCTGCTCTTTTGCCGCAGTACGCCCAACTCAACACGCGCAGAACTTATTGTTGCCAAATTAAAAAATGCGCCTGTATCAGCCATGTCGCCGCCACCCTTAACTTGCCCCCGCCCTGGAAATTTAAATGGCTGGAAGGTGTCTGGCGAGCTATTTTGCAGCCCTGTGCAATTTACACGACGAATGGCCCATGCTCCGCGCCACAATGCTGGGGAAGCCAGCAGCCCATCAAGATCATAATGCATCACACTGTGACCCAACATATTGGTAAATAAAGATTGGCCATTGCGTAGAGCTGCGACGCTGCGTGGAGGTGATAGAGCTGTCCATGATGCAGATACTGATTAGCATGATTTCACAAGACTGTCGTGATCGTACATGATATTATATCGCAGCAGAAGTGAAGCAATGCATACAACATGCTTAAAACAAGGTTCAAATGCAATCTGTTCCTGCGATGTTCCTGTTTTATAACGTAGCGGGAACTTACGCCATTCGCTTGGCTGCGCGGCTGACCACTGTATATCAACATGCAACGACAGAGCAACTCTATCTACAGCATGTCGACATCACAGAGATGAACTTCTGGTGGTATCTGCTTGCCTTGCATGCTTGCATGCATGCACACATCCTGCATGCTTTGCATGACACAAAGGCACATCAGGAACATGCAACAAGTTGGGAAACCCCATAGTAATCATTGGTGCAGACCATGCTGGCAAATGACATAACGTCCGGGTTTTAAAAGTCGAGAGCCCAGCATTGATCAACCCTCAGGGGAAGGTCACAAGAATGTGGAAGAAGATCACAAACTGGGAGGCAAACTGGGAGGCAGCATGAAGAGCACATGACCAAAGCTATCCCGCCATCAGTGCTGCGGATTCCTTGGGGTGGTGCTGCAAGGGCTAGCTGTGAGCATGAGCCCAGGTGTTGGGGCGCATGGGGTTGGTGCACGGCGTCCTTCCAACAGAAAGCTCATACTTCTCAGCCCCCTAAAATGAAGGGGGCACATGGCGCAGCGGCAGCTAAGGGGCAGGGTGTCATGGCCACAGGCAACCAATGTCATGCCTGTAACTGCTCTGGTAACGTTCTCCAGCTCCATAAGCACAGGTCATATGCATGTTGCATCAGGGTAAACAACAGGTAAAAGTGGTAATCTGTCACACTGTCAACCCTCCTCTACAAAAACTGCATGCTGAAGGCGCACAGTGCAATTCATTTGTGTCCCAACGAAGCATCTCACAGTGCCGCTCTTGAACAACAAGTACAGCAATTACCGCACGGTTTCAATCTGTTCATCTACATCACCCACTTGCCACCTTGAGAAGCCTGAAAAGGAACATGATGATCGTCCCTGTGGATCAGGTGCCTGGCCCTGCAGTAGCCCTAGCCACAGCAGCCATAGGGGGGGCTGCTGCAGCCTACTTGTTGCTGTCCCCACCGGCCAAGGTGAAGAAGCCAAGCAACTTGCGAGCACTGGCTGTCATGCCAGGGCCCCTTGGCAAGCCCATCCTGGGAAACCTCTTTGACCTGATGGATCCGGCTGTACACCGCAAGTAAGCCTGTGCATGTATATGGTGTGGCAACTTTCGAGTGGTGGAAGGGGCTGGGGGGAACCTGCATGCACGCCAGCACCCAGTGCAAACGCACGTCCTCACGAGCACCGGCCATTGGTTGAATTGCGCACGGCTGTGCGATGCGTGTGGGGCCCATGCCTAAGTAGGATACTCAACGATGATTGTGGGAGGTTGAAGGATGGTTGACCTCTGCTGTGACATAAACACGTATTTTACCTGTTCTCTGCAGCCCCAAGGCTCCCCACACCCGCCCAGCCCACCCACCCTCCTGCTGGGGGCTGGATATGTTGGTAATCCAGGGGTCATGTCAACCCACTGTCACGTGCCAGTGCTGCTGCAGGCTGACCACCTGGTCGGAGGAGTTTGGTGGTGTGTACAAGGTCAAGGTGCTGGGCCAGACATGGGTGGTGGTCACAGACGCCTCACTGGCCCTGCCCCTCATCTCACGGGTGCGCAGCCCCATCCAGACACACACGCAAGGTGGTGCATGGAGACTGGTGCATGATAGGACCTCGTCCAACCGCAGGGCCTGAACATCATCACAGCACTGGTTGAGCATTACACCTGGCCCACTCGCATAAGAGCCCAGCAGGCAGCTGTTGCATCGCATAACACCAATCACAGCAGCCGACTGCCTCTTGCATGGCATCAGATGTCATGGACCATCATGTGCATCATGTGTGCACGCAGGGCCCCAATGACCTGCCTAAGTTCAGCCTGGCATATAAAGCAGCCAACCAGATGGGGGCGGCCAGCAAGCCGTGGTGAGCACACTGCCTCTTGTGTGCACACCGTCGCTGAGTACTGATCTCAACCCGTGATCTCAACCTGTGTGTTTCTGTTGTGCTGCTGCTGTGGTGATCACGAAGGGCTGGGGAACGCCTGTTGCAAGACTGCCTGGTATCCTGCAAGTATGTCATGTGGCACATGGCACAGGGCTCACCAGTCGGCATGCGTGCTGAACTGGTCATGCCCACTGCGGCTGCATGAGCCCGCAGGGGTCTGTTCACGCACCCTGGCGGCCCCTTCCACGCCACACTGCGCAAGACCATGGCCCCGGCATTCTCCACAGAGAACATGCGTGCCGCGTTCCCCGTTGTCAGGTGTGATGTGTGCATGTGAAGGGGTGTGTGTGCGCGGCTGCCCTGCACTGGGCTGTGGCAAGACAAGGCTGCAGGGGCACAGTGGGCAGGTGGATGCCTTTGGTGTTTGGTCCTGGACGGAAGCACGCTTCGCCCTTCGGTCCAGTGACCGCCAGGATACACTGCACCTTGTTATTCCACCAACACTTGCCAACTTCCAACTGGCACACCTGCCAGGCGCGTGGCCAATGAGTTGGCGGAGGTGCTGGTGCGTGAGGGGTGCGGCGGCACACGTGAGGTTGACTGCACAATGCCGGTCAACGCTTGTGTGCTGGAGGTGGCGGGTCATGTGTGTGAGTGGGCTGGAGTGTGGGCTCTGTGCATGTGGTGGATCTGCATCGTGTGTGTACACCTGCTGGCTACTGCTGGTGTGCATGCCAGAAGCGACAACACCTGCCACATACCGTACACTGTACACCTGCATGCACCAAAACATGCATGATGCTCCTGTTGCTCCATGTGCGGCACACAGTGTTTGATGGCTACGAGTTCAACGCGCTGAGCAACATGGACAATGAGGTTGTCAAGGTGTGGCCCTCACACATGTATGATGTGACCACACAGCTGGCTGACCGGGCTTCCCTGAGTTTTTTCGTGCTGCTTGCCTCTGATGCATCAGGTGTTTGGCTCTGGGGAAGACAGAAGTGCTGTAACTTGCCCAACTGTCTTGGAACCCATGCCCAAACATGCTGCACGCGTGTACAGCTGAGGGTGTACATCCTGCTTCTCATGCTGGCACATGTCTGCCCCAGGTGGTGGCAGCCGGCATGCGGGAGATGAGCGCGCGCGTGGCCAACCCATCCCGTGAGCACCTGCAGACGCTGACGCCCTTCCTGCCTGCCACCCGCAAGGTGCTGGCTGACTATGCCAAGGTGTGTTGATGATGGCGTTGAGTGGTGCAGGTGGGGCTGCACCTAGCTTGGCGTGCTGCCTGTGCAACTTGAGCTGGCTCGCCATGGGTTGGTGAGAGGTGGGTGTGATGGACGAGGCACGATGACATGTGGCGTCTTCATGCTGAGCCACCTCCTATGCCAGTTCTGCCTTTGTGTGATGGCCACAGCTGCACGAGATTAACAAGGCCATCCTGGAGCACCTGCGGTGAGTTGTGGAACAAGTTCCTGCAACGTGACAACACAACAGTACGCACTCCAGTGATGGAGAAGGGGGCCACAGTTGGTACAACTTACATGCATACAGCATGTGGCACAGCGCGTGGCACGCCTCTCTCGAGGTCCGCGCTTCTCAAACATGTGATGTCATGCTCCGCGCTTCTCACACATGTGATGTCATGCTCCCCGGCACGCGGCCTCCTTCACTTGTCTGACACCACTTGCACGCTCTGCTGCTGTCCCTGTGGTCAACCGTGGTCGCGCTCTCTCAATTGTAACACCCTCTACCCTCTACCTTGGACATTCCAACACATGGTGCAAGCAGGTCCAAGGGGCCCTACCCCGCAGGTGACACACGCTGCTGCGCATGCCTGCTGCGCTGCACGAACCCAGACGGTGTGTGCGCGCTTGCACGTCGATGCTGTTTTTCCATGGCATGTGCGTAGGCTGCTTGCACAGATGTACTGTAAGCTTAAGCATAGTTGCAGCATGCATACTTCTGCCACACGTGTGTGGTGCTACTGAACACCAAATCCAGCCTGCAACCATGCATCCACACCACCTGGTCCTCGTGTCAGCACCCTCTGTGCAATCTTTTGATCAATGCTGCGCTGCGTTTATGGTGCAACGTGCACGCAGGCAGCCCACTCAGCGAGGACGAGGCGCAGGCCAACGCGTCACTGTTCATGGTGGCCGGGTATGAGACGTCCGCAACCACGATGCTGGTATGTGCACAGGGTTGCGCATGTAAGTGTGTTTACACCAACGGCTACATCTGCCCAGCTACAGTACCTGCACAGTTGCCATGGCCTGCAACATACCTGTCAAGGCAGTTTACCTGCAGTGGGGAGTTAAGCGCGTGGATGGAGGAGTGAACGAAGGGTTTGGCCAGCCGCGTTGGCAACCCACATGCGCTGCATATGCATGACATTCCACCTGAAGCTACAGCTCCACAGCACAGCTCTACGTGTGCACTGGCTGCTTTGCAGTGGTTCCTGCACGCCCTGGTGACCCACCCCGAGGTGTATGCAAAGGTTGAGGAGGAGCTGGTGGGGGCGGGCCTGGTGCGGGCAGACGGCAAGCCAGGTGCGGCAGGTGCTTGCTTGAACGTGTTGTGCCTGGCCCATTCTTATCATGCATCATCATGACCCAGGCATGTCTCTCAACTTGCTGGCCGCGCCGCAAACTATCTGGACGGCATGCTGTGTGATGTGATCAGCAGCGCCTGCGCCCTGCGTCTTGCAACTGATGATTGCATTTGGGGCGTGTGGTACAGGCCGCGAAGTGGAGTGGGCCGACCTGCATGGCCTCAAGTACTTCAACGCGTGCCTGCGTGAGAGCATGCGGCTCAACCACATCGTGGGTAGCACTGGCACCTTCCGCGTCACACACAAGGATATGGAGGTGTGCGGCTAGATTGTTGACAGCCGTGGGCGTGGGCCAGACGTACGGACACCCACTGAGTGTCTCAGCTGCCCACATACTTCACATGATGGGTTGCACCAGGTCCAGATCCACACATGGCCTCAGCATCCCCATACCCCCAACCTCTTCTAAGCCCCCTCTGCCCCCTCCCTGCCCCCTCCCCATACCCAGGTGGGCGGCTACTGGCTGCCCAAGGGCACCCCCGTGTGGATCCCCCTGTATGCTATTGCCAACTCACCCATCAACTTTGTGGACCCGCAGCGCTTCTGGCCCGAGCGCTGGGACTCCGCGGCAGCAGGTCATGCTGCCGACAGCAGCCTGGCCAGCGTGACGGATACAGCCACGCCTGCAGGTGCGCTGATCATAGCAGTACTGGCTGATTGCGGCTGGCATGTGGCACTATGCATCGGCATGCTGTTATTGGGCAGTGTGGGCGGTGTGGATGGAGGTGGAGCCAAGTTAGTTTGACAATGGCAAGCATGATGGTAGCACATTGTCCTCATCTGCCTCCCTGGGCCACGTGCCCGTTGCAGGTCACGCACGGGCCCCAGGCGACCGCAGTGCCCTGCCGTTCTCAGACGGCTCGCGCTCATGCATTGGGCAGTCCCTGGGCCACATGCAGTCGCGCGTGATTGCGCTCACGCTGCTGCGCATGCTGCGCTTCACTGCCGGCTCCAATACAAGCGTGAGTAGTGGTGGCGAACTAGCAACAGGGATGACTGACACGCAAATGCTTGGCTTGAGTTGTGCGTTGCAGGTGTGGGGCTGCTGGGTCGCCAGCTGTCCCCACGTGCATGGGCACCACACAACTCACTCTGCTCTGCCTGTGATTGTGATCTCAACCACCTGTGACCCCTGGCTTGGTGGTGCAGGAGGTGAACGCGCGCGAGGTGATGAAACTCACACTCAGCACGGAGGCTGGCTTCAAGTTCCGCATCACACCGCGCCAGGGGGATGCCACAGCAGCTGCTAGTTGCTGAACATGCCCGTTCCTTGTGAGCGCTGTGCGATGCTTGTGCTCAGCATACTCAATGAGCCTCCTCTAATTCCACTGCAGTTGCAATCATACGTAGGGCCTGTGTAGTTGAAGTTGGTGTCAGCGTGAGTTGCTGAGTTGGTGACAATACGACCTGTTCAACAGCGAAGTTGGTCGTCAAACAGTCAGCAGCGCCTGAACCTTGAAGATGAGGCGCGCACTCGCATGCATGCTTGCAGCCTCCTCAGTGTGCCACGCCTGTTGCTGGTGGGGCAGTAGAGGCAGGTTGGGGTGCTGGAGTTGATTGCCTGATTTACATACCACTGATCAGGAGGTGCTGTGTGGAACAGTTGCAGTGCAGGGTGGTGCCTCAGTTGCCCTGCGACTTTACAGACACGAGTTGGTAATGTGGAGGACCCCTGCCGAGCTGTATGGCAGCCGTGTTTGCTGCGGCTCTTGAAGCCCACCACCGGGCAGTGCTGTTCACACAGGTGCACAGATGTAGAACACGCAGGTCCATTCGAACATGCGCCAGGGGTGTTTGCTTGCTGACAGGTGTTTTGCAGAGATGAACTGTGCATGCTGCAAGACCAGCAGACGCATGTTGGGGCTGAGACACTGCAACTGTTACAACACCACGATTGATCAGCAGTTCAACACCACACTGAGCAGTTAATGAAGTGGCCACCAACCAACATTGCGCAATTGCCAACGCGTTTGAACTGCATCCCGGCCCAACAGGCACAGCGACAATTGTGCGCACAGCATTGCCAGGGCCACAGCGCATCCTGAAGGTACAAGCATCACAAGATTGAAGACTATGAGGCAACCGCAACCAGGGGACATCACCAGATAGCCCAGCCAGCAGTCAACACACAAGTATTTGAAGAGGGGTTCAGCGGTGAGATGCGACAAACAACAGGTTGTGCACGGCGACCGCATTATATCCATGTGCAGCAGTTGCACCACCCCCTGCCCAAGCAGCTCACACTGGCGCACCACCTACAGCAGGCGGGCAGGAGGGAGACGCTTGGCTAGGCATGGGGTACGATAGTTGCAGCGCATTGCATCAGCACCCAGCCCTTGCATGCACTCAACCTGCCACACCCCTGCTTACTCTTTGGGATCAACATTCAACAACATCAATGAAATGTGGGAGGTCAACTTGTGACTAACCAAGGTGCCGCTTGCACAATTGTTACACCTGCTCAACAGCGCTGCGTGCACATGCGCGCACCCCCAATGCCTTGCACAGCAACATTAGCATTTTTTAGCTGTTAGCTATAGCTTACTTTCTCGGGCAGGCGTGCACAGACCAACGTCAAAACACCCGCGTGCGTCACTCCTTCACTCAACAAAACAAGTGCAGTGCCAGCCACAGCGCCGAACCAGCAAGCCGCAGGCTGCAGCGTGTGCGATTCTTCATGTTCCATATGCACCGCACCACCCTATAACCAGCCATGCTCCCTGCGGCCCAGCACCTCGTGTCACACTTGCACTCACTCACCCGTGACGCTCACCCCCACGCTCTCCCATGTGTACACCACCCTCCAACCGCCGTGCAAACCTGAGCCAGGCACGTATCACAGCTGCTGCACCAAAACCATGCCCTGGCATACAAACACAAGTGGCTGCGCAACTCCTCGTGAAGCAGATGATGCGGCGAAGGCCGGGCCCGGTTGGCGCCCGCCTGCGCACCTGTCCTGCATATGCACAGCCCTCATTCAATCACCAGTGTGTCAGGCTCATGCTGCGAGTGGGGTGGACTGTTCGGGCGGGGCCTGCTCCTGATGCGCCCCTGTCACTGCGCGCACCACGGCCAAGCTGGCTAGCAGTGCCACATACAGCCGCACCCAGCTGAAGCGGGTCAGGATTGACCCATGCTCACCAGGACCAGCGGTCACTGCTGCAGCTGTGGAGGCAGCTGTGTCGGGTACGGGTACCACATGCGGTGGTGCCCCCTGCTGCGGCTGTACATGTCGTGGTGAGAATGTGCTGGGCTGCTGCATACTGCTGGGGGCCTGCCGCCACCACAGCCGCCACAGGACGCGGCCGACGGAGCTGTGGCGCACTGACTGGGGGTGGGGTGCTGCAGGTACATGTGTTGAGCCAGCGACTGCCTCCTGATCTGCTTGGCAGCTGACCACGGGGGCTGCTGCGTGCTGCCCCAACCCTGCTGCATCACCCTCGCACCAGGTGCCTGCCACAGGCTGCTGCGGGCTGCCTGGCACCAAGTTCAGGCCTGCCAATAGGGGAGGGTTGGTGAGCATGGGAGGATCCCTGCAAGTAGTGTGCGCATGTGCACGGGAACAGCGTTGGTCGACAGTTCATGCTGTGTTCAAACTTGCTGCAGCACGCAATTGGCCCAACCTGTGTGCCCCGCAGGCATGTTGCCTACGCCAGCCTTTGCCCCCTATGCACAGACGGCTATGCACAAACACGCACCGCAGCAGCACATTGTCCACCGAGTGCTCGTACACGCGCCCGTGGGAGTCCAGCTTGTAGGTGGAGATGCCATCAAACAGCCCCTCAGCCTCCCATGGCACGCGGGGGATGCCATGCACTGTCCAGCGCATCTTGATCATGTCGTCCTGGGGCTGCCAGATGCGCTTCACCTCCACGTACAGGTTGGAGAAGAAGATCTTCCCATGGAATCGCAGCGACCAAAAGATGAGCTTGTAGTTCTTCATGCCAGCAAACGTGTTGCGCGGATCCTTGAACACGATGTCGTCACGGTAGATCGAGTCTGTGTGGTGGAGCACATGGGGTCAACATGGGGTCTGCATGGGGCAACCAGCCATAAACGCTGGCGAGCCCTTAGCAAACCATCAGGCAAGCATGCACATCAACAAACTTGCTCCCGCTTACAATTCAGCTCCCGGTCGAAGAGAGCTGGTATATCCTCACGCAGCGTCCGAATCGCGTCTCCTACATTGGCGAAATAATCAGGCGAACGCTCTGAATTCCTTTTTTGGTTGTTCTTGTTGCCACTCGGTGGGGGCTTTTCATCAACGTGAACGTGTAGAATGGGCAGCAAGCCCACACCAGGCTCCGTAAGCCCCCTGCCAGTGGTTGTAGGCAGCTCCTGGTCTGCACTGGTCTGGTAGAGCCGCTCCAGCGTCACGCGAGCACCGAAATCCGCAAGGAAGGTGGAGGAACTGCTGTGCGCTGAGCCCCAAGAGGGCGGGGCTTCGCACTCTGGCCCAACGCATTGCGAAGACGCGGACTGACGTGGTTTGATGGCACTGGTCGCGACGTGGAGTGGTCGTGCCACGGCCGTGCGAGACAGGGGACGCTCTGCGGACGGCCGTGTGCCCCTCATGCTGGGGTTCTGGCCCGATCTGAGGTCTTGTTGGCAATTAGGGTTAATGTCCCGGCAGTGACTAGCAAGGTGACTGACCTAAGACCTAACCAACGCTTGTCGACACGGTATGAGGAGGGTTGCTGCAAAAACGGGAGGTGACTCTCACACTGCCACGCATGTTGTCATTGCGGCCAGTTCAGCTTCTGCCGCTCCAACCTGCAGCATTTCCTGCAGCATTCTGTAGGGATGGGTCATTACACATGCAAATGCTGCCACTGACTGGTGTGAATGAAGGTTTATGTGCCCGGCCCGTCCACCTCCATGCCTCCCGCACCTGCACCTGCATTCACACCCTCTGCTGCTGACTCATCCACCGCCATAGCACCCAGCGCTGCAGCCACTGCACCGCCGCTACTCTGGGCGCCGCTCACCCCGCTGCCACTTGCGCCGCCCCCACTGTCACGGCCTGCAGCGGCACGGCCTGCTGCAGCTGCCAGGCTCATCTTACTACCCAGCTGCGCAGCACTGGGCTCCATGGATTGTGCCTGTGCTGGCCCCGCTGCAGCCCCGTCCCCACGCGTGAACTCGCCCCACGCCGGTGCTCCTGCTGGGCCCACATCCTGCAGTTCCTCGCCCTCCCCAGAACACTGCGGCGCCTCCCCCCCTTGCCAGAACGCGTCCAGGTCCTCTCGGTCTGACACAAACCCTGAGGCACCTCCTGACGCAGCTGTGCTGTCGCCCTCCCCGTCTGCCTCCATCCGTGTGCTGGCCTGCAGCCGTGAGAGCGCCGTCCCCAGCACGCCACGCCCTCCTGCCATCTCCATCTCACCCGCCAGTGCATCCGCAGCGCCCTGCAGCAGCGCGGCACCCACCACGCGCCCGCCTGCACCCACACCACTGGCCAGCCCACCGCTGCTGGTGCCCACAGAGCCCGGGCCATGCAGCCCTGACTCCTGGCACGCAGGGCTGTGCGGGCCACTCATCAGCCCGCCATCCATGCTGGCCCCACGCGCGGCATGGCGCAGCAACGGGCGGCCATCATGGTGGTTGGTGTCACTGTCCCGGTTGGTGTCACTGTCCAGGTCAGCCAGGTTGCTGGCAACGCCATGGGGCGCTGGCGGCTGGGCAGGCACCTGAGCCACACCTGGGCCTGCCGCTGTGCCGTTTGCAGGGGCTGCCGCGTGGTTCGCGGCCGCTGACGCCGCACGCTGTGCCACCTGGGCCGCGTGCAGCTGTGCCACCAGGTCGGGCGCGTCAGCGGCCACGGCAGACGTGCGGCGGTAGAAGAGCACGTACGCCGCAGGGCTGCACGCCTCGGCCGCGCGGATGGAGCTCACGTGGCTGTCGTCGAACGACTGCCAGCCATCGGATGGACCGCCCGTACCGCCTGGCATACGAGCATACGCGGTGTAGTGCCCCCCCCCAAGCGACCCGTAGTGGTTCACGACCGCGTACAGCGTGTAGTGCGCCGCACTGCTGCTGCCGTCCCCGCTGCCCGTGGCCGCTGCCGCCGCTGCTGCTGCTGCCTGAGGTGCGCCACCCAGCACGTAGGGGGACAGGTCCAGGTGCATGCCAAACTCCACGGGGGTCTCCAGCTTGTCGCGCGAGAAGCGCGTGTAGGAGAAGCGCTTAAGGTGCACCACCAGCACCTCAGGCAGGCTCCACAGGTCCAGCTTCTTATCGGCCTGCGTGCACGTCAGGGGTTGGAAGGACAGCTATGTCAAGGTGTCAGCTGCATCTGGTCAACACTTCACGACAGGCATGGCCGCGGCCAACACCAGTTGCGCCAACAAACTGCACACACGCCGCATATGCTGCATGTGCCAGTGCACAGCTGCACACATGATGGCACCAGCATCAACTGCAGGCCCCATGGGTCATGTTCCCCACTCGCACCTGCACATGCTGCCGGCATTTGGGGCAGAACCACGAGTCCTCCTCCGACAGCTGCTCAGGCTGTAGGAATGCCTCCACACACGCCGTCAGCGACACAGGCTGCTTGCCTGAGCGCAGCCGTGCCGCATGTGCGACCGCCGACACATGCTCCTGGGGCCACATACACACAAACATCCGCACAGCAAAGCAAATCAGCGCATGTGCGTTGAGCTCGCCAGCTGCTGCATGACTCCCGCAGCTACAGCTTGAACAGCACCAGGATGGACGCCGGTGCACGCCACCCAACAAGTGACTCTATGCAGTGGCCCGTTCAGCTGCACACCCAGCCCTGCACCTTGGGCACGTCCATGGCATCCAGGTCGTAGTGTCCGCCTGCATGCTCTGCCCACTCCACCACCACATGCCTGCATGCAGTGACATAATGTGCACTTCAGACGTGAACAGCCAGAGCAGTTGATCAGACCAACGAGTCTTCATGGTGTGCTACAGGAGCACGAGCAGCAGGGCATGTGCCCAAGACGAACAGGCTGCATGAGCTGGGCAAGCGTTTGGAGCAGTGGGGGAAAGGGGCGAGCAAGAGCACGCACCAGCGGAAGTTCTCATCTGAGCGCCCGTGCAGGGGCCCACCATGGCGCAGGCTGCCACCCCAGAACTCCGTCGCCGCGCGGTCATCTGCTGCCAGCAGCCGGTATGGCGGGCTCAAGCTCACTGCCGCCCCTGCCGCCTGTGCCGCCTCCTCCTCCTGCTTGGCCCACATGTTGAAGGGCTGGACGGAGGGGCCAAACACAGGTGCAGGTGCAGTGGCTGGGGAGGCGGTGGCTGGTTGGCTGGTGCCAGCTGCCACTGCGCGCGCAACGGAACCCGGGGTGGTTGCGTTCTCGGACCCTGCTGGGGTGCTGGGCCGTGCGGGTCCACCCATGCCATCATCCATCTCCATGTCTGCGGCACTGAAGGCTGCCTTGAGCGCTGCATGTGATGGGCTTGTGGTTGCGGCACCGGCTGCGGCTGGGGCGGCATCTGTGGGCTGGGCTGCGTCGGGGGCCACATCTGCCGCCAGTGAACCGCGCGCAGCAGTGAGAGCTGCGGGGGCTGCAGGGCCTGCCACCTCCTCCTCTTCCATGGCGCCCCCCGCAGCGGCAGGCAGCGGTGTGGGGCGTGAGGTCACACTGTCAGGACTGCTGTCACGGCCGCCTGCAGCCCCTGCCGTGATGGTGCCCTGCCCATCACCGCTGCCCCGCGCCGCACGCGTGCGGCTGGTCAACCGCGGCTCATCCACCTCCGCCTCCATAGCACAGGGGGCATCTGCTGCTTCAGGCCCATCATCATCTGCATTCACCGTGCCGGCCTTATCCGCTGCATCAGCCCCTGCAGCAGCTGCCTGGGCCGCAGCTCCCGCCTCAGCAGCAGCGGCGCCCGCAGCTGTGAGGAAGGGCTGCAGCGACGGCAGCAGTGCTTTGGACACTGCGCGGGCAGGCGCGCCGATCAGCTCGTACTCACGGCGGGTGCCGGTCACAGTCACCTGAATCACACAATCGCACAGGATAACAGGTATGTGTGCATCTGCGGCGTGCCCGTATGCCGCGTGAGCGATGCGGGGCTGCAGAGTATGTGAAACCGAAGCCACAACCCTTGTACCCTTGTGAAAAGTGTGTGTGTGTTGCTCACTGCGTTGCTGGCAGGGCGGGGGTTCTGCTCAGCTTTCACGCCGCCTGAAGGCTGCATGCAGCTCCATGAGACACAGCTGCAAGGTGCATTACCACCTGTGCGTCCTGCGCGTGCCCACGCACCTCCCGGAGGCCCTGGTCCTCGTTGACTTCCTCAGGGACCACCTCCGCGGGCACGAACAGCAGCAGGGGCGCGGCGATGAAGGACGGGCGGCCGAAGCTGCCTGGCCGGCGCGCGTGACGGTGATGCATGATGACGGGCACACGGCCTGAGTTGGCCGCACCTGCCGGGCCCTCTGCAGCGGAGGGGTACTTGAAGACCTGCGTGGGAACGGCAAACAGGAGCTCAGTAAGAAAGCAGCCGGCTGCTGCTCCTGTGATGCTCGTGGCTGTAGTCAGTGCAGCGTGTGCAGGCAAGTGGCAGGTGCCAGCCAAAGGACGGCTGCCAAGGATGGATTGCACACCCCGTGCTGCTCCCTTCACCCTCATACATGTGTATGCAGCGCGTTGCATGTTCCGGCACCTCATATGCTGCACATTTGCTGTGTGCCAGCGCTCAGCAGCCCACGCACCACCAGGAACTCCCGCTTGTATGTCGCCTCGCTGGGCAGGATCTCGCCCACACGCAGTCGCACATCGCTGAACACTTCCATCTCGTCCATGTGGCCCGACCCGCGCGCCACACGCGCACACACCATCACCTCATCCACGCGCGGCAGCTGTGGCTGCGCACCTGCCTGTGCAGCACCTGCACCAGCCTGGGGGTTTTGCGCGGTGGCAGTTGCTGCGGGTGCAGCGCCGCCCTGGGACGCAGCCGTGGGTGGTGCCACAGGAATGCCTGCCAGCTTGGCTACCGCGTGTAGTACATCGCGCAACGTGCCGGTATTAGGCACCTCCACCACGTACCTGGCAGCACAGGGTGCATGAGCATATGGTATGTGCCAGAAAGCGTACGATCTCAACACCCTTTGCATCTGTCATCAATGATGGATGGGCTGTAAACACAGCCAGGCGATGTGTGCAGTGGCATGGCTCTGGACCCATAGCAGCAACAGCAAGATGGCCAGTGGGCTCACTTGAGGGGTGCAGCAGAGCCGTCCACATGGATCAGCACCAGTGACAACGCGCGCACGCGTGACTCTGGCAGCGGCAGCGACAGGTACATGAACGGGTCAAACTTCACGCTGTTGTAGCAGCAGGACGGGCAGTCCAGCGTGCTCTTGTACAGGCCCTGCCAACAGCGCATGGAGTAGCACAGGCATCACACTCCCCGTCAAAGCTAGCGCTTGGAAATGCCGCCAACTTTCTGCACGTTGTAACCGCAGTATTGTTGAGATCAAGGGCACTATTGATCAAGCCTCCGAGTGGCCAGCTGGAAGCGCCAGCATGGCAATCAACATGCAGCCCATGTGCATGCAAACAAGTGCACACCTGGAAGTGGTCAACCACCACACTGTCATTGCGTGCGCGGTAGTTGGCCCACGCCTCAGCCGCCACCTGCAGCATGATGAGGGGGTGAGGTGTGCACCCTGCCTTACTACTGTACCAAGGTGAACATGCAGCATGAAGGACTAGCAACCTGCAACCAGCTGACAAGGAGCCAGGAATGCCGTGATGTTGAGGCCCGCCCCTGCGGGCCCAGGAAGGCTGGGCCACTAGTGCACGGTGGGTGTGGTCAGGTGCGCACCTCTGCATCTGGCCGGCTGCTGCTGTCCTTTTCCTCGATGTATGGCTTGTTCTTGATGCGGTTCAGGTCCTCGTGCAGCCCGTCTAGCAGGAATGCCAGGAACTCCTGCACGCAAGAGGTGCCCGTGTGCGCACACGTGTGTGTGGGATGGTGAGGTATGCCCAGGCGCAGAAGGCCAGAAAAAGCACCACTATCATGTGTGCAAGGGTCACTTGTCACCCATCATCCACAGCACACAGCCATGAGCTTTTGACTTCTAACTTGATTGAGTTCCCAAGCCCTTATGCCCAGGCAACCCCCTAACCCCCCTGCCAGCCTGGCCAAGTGGGCTCGTGCTCTTCCCAGTCCTGCTGACCCACAAGCAACCGCCGCACCTGGCTGTCATGCTGCGCGTATCCGCTGAACTGGGGCGCGAAGCGGCCGATGCGCTCCTTGAAGCGCCGCGGGCTCACGTGCCCCACACCGCCCTGCCATGTGCCACCACAACACGGCACCGGCAAGCACACCAGGGTTGAAACAAACGTGAGGAAACCGGACTGTGTGCCAAGTGTTCTATCACAGCCACGCTGACATGTGCTGTGCAGCGATGACAGTAGGGCAGCGCCACCTGCGCGCACCTGCCACAGCAGATTCATCAGAGCCCCGAAACTCTCCGCCAGCTCGCCCTTCATGCCCAATGGGTTGGTGCGGTTCAGGTCGGCCACATGTGCACCTGTGCAGCAGGGTGCCAATTGCATCATGCAGCAGAGCACTCTTGTGATGAGTGGTGTTGCAGTTGCACCGTGCTGTTGTTTCAGTGCTGTTGTGCATGGACGCTGGAGCTTGATTTTGGCCGCCGCACATGCGCACAGCCCTGATGCCCTACCTTGCAAGAAGCAGCGCATGAGCGGGACTGTGTGCGCCAGGCACTGCAGCGATGAGTTCATGAAGCATGTGTTGCCCAGGTTGCCCAGGCCTGCAAGCCCTGGACCTACATTGGGCACCTGCGGACGTTAGTAAAACACACCATGGACGTCATAGCTGGGCAACAACTGGCACGTGCAGGCAAGTACAGCCACACCAGTTGAAGCCATGCCATGGCTGCAGTCCACTGAGGCCCAGACAACAGGTAACAGAAGGGTATGTGCGCCAAGGCAGCAAGGCAGCGCTGCCTGGGTCAGCGAACCACACATCCCTCACATTGAAAACAGTATCCTCATGATAGGAGCGGTTGAAAAAGCCACCTGAGGATGAGCCAAAGCCCCCGCCGCTGCCATACTCCCTGCCGCTGTGGTGTAGCATGATGGGAAAAGTAAAGATGGCCGTCAACGCAGTGGCATGGGCCCGGTTATGAGCAGGACAGAAGTCCATGCACACAAAGGACACAATGAAACCAAGCATTGGCTGGTTGCTTGCAGTAACATCCACGCCCAGATGCAGCTGCCCTGCTGAAACCTGACTACTGTGCAAGCGCCGGGTGATGCTGCCTTAGGCAACCACACCTGCGTGTTGTGATGCCGCCTGCGCGGCTGGCTGGCACAATGGCGGTGTCTGAGTCAAACATGGAGGAGATGTTTGCCGCAGCTGTGTCCTCCTCACCGCTTGTATCTGCACCAGCATCCTGCGCGGGTCATGGGCACAGCATCAGTGATGCGACTGATGCCGAATGTGCTCGAGCAATCCAATGCTGAGCAACAGGTATGAAGTGTGCGCCTGCATCACATCCAACGCCCAGTACATGGCTCTGCTTGAGCAGCTCAGCACAGCACCGCACAGCTAGTAGCCAGCGTTGTGCCACCAGTGCTTCTTGCTCGCTGCCCCTGCACATGCACCTTCTGCTTGCCCACGCCAACACCCGGGCAAGCCACATCGCTGGCTCCTGTTCGCCTTCCCCCTTGCTGCGTGACACCCCGCACCTCTGACCGCCGCAGCATCACCTCCTGCCCCTCCAGCAGCGGCACACGATGCAGGGCCACCTCCAACTTGGCCTCCAGGCACGAGTGCCGCGCGCTCTGTGTGCGCACGCACAGTGCAATGGAGGCAGTGGGTGGGTGCCGCCATCGCATTGCGCAACGTTTGTGTCTCAAAAGGACAAATTGCTACACAGCATGTTGTGCAAGCTGCTTCCATGTTGCCCCTCCTCGACATGGAAGTGTGCGTGGATTTGAACTGTGCATCATGCCTGACGGGGGGTGAAGAGCGCGCCAGAGCATGCTGGAGCAATGAAGGTGAAGACCGACGGCGATCCCCACCACCCCATGCACATGATAGCCTGCCTCCCGGGTTGCAGGGTGGCACATGGATGATATGGATGATGCAAGTCATGCACACCAGGCCGCGACAAGAATTGCGACGGGCAGAGCAGGTGTCCCACACCTTGTACCAGTCCCATAGCTTCACGTCATCCTCCCCCACATCGAATTCCTTGCACAGCCGCTGCTTTAGCTCCTCAACCGTGGCCTGTGTGCACAGTAGGACACGCGTGCAGTTGTGCATGGAAGCTCACGCAGCAACACCTCCATGTGCGGCATGCATGAGGCTGTGCTTCGGACACGGGGGTACATCGCTGCAGAAGAGTCGCTCAGCAAGCTGTGTTAGATGACCATAACACGCTGGCACCAACTGTCTCACAGAGCCCACTGCACTTATGACTCCCAGCGGTGAGGAGCATGGTGTTCAGCACCGGAGGCAATGCAGGTACCCAGTGCGAATTGGGAATGCGTACACATTAGAACTCTTTGAAAGCATGTGGAAATTTTATGCCATGTGCAGCATGTTGTTGACAGCCCATGCATGCACACCGCATGCATGTATAGCAGAACTTACGTTGCGACTCATCGTGATGGTTTTGACGCCAGGGGTACCATACATGAGCCCCTTGACAGTGAGCGAGTCCAGGCCCATCTTGGCGGTTGAGGGCAAGATCGTCGATGGGGCTGAGCAAGGCTGAGGGATAGCTGGACCACCACCGTACCTGATCAAGAAGTTCATTGGCACAAAACCAGCACAGTTGGCGTCTCACGTGGTTGGGAGTCGAACAGAACTCAAGATTCGTCACGCACCACTCAAGCAGCTGCGCCCAGGATTTGGCGGAAACTACGACGTAGTCCTTGCCCTGAACTAATCCAGGCTTCAAGTTGCCGTCGTCCTGTAGTAGCTGCCTATTGTCGATTAATGAAGGCCTGGGGCCTCGCGCGATGTCCTGGTCGTCTGCTCTCTCTGCGTCGTCTGCTGAATACGCTAGCCACTGTGCCCAGAACCTACAGCTCACGCGAAAAATGTACAGGGTCCCTGCAGGCGCAAAATTGAATTAACCACCGGCCCTGACAGTGACACTCACAATGAGTTCACCAGATAGCGAGTGGATGATCCCCCTTCCTTCTCGAGCGTGGAAATGATCTGGTGCTCCTGAGACTGCGTCCCACGGTCTTCGAACAGTTTCAAGTGTGTTCTTCCAGCAGCTAGCACGTCATTTGAAGTTGTTGTGCCCTGAATGAAGACCATCCTGGCATCCTAGGGCCTAGACCGCAGAGTCAAGGTGCTGGATGCGTGTGCAGAAGAAGTCTGTACAGGAATACAGAGCTCCTTATCGTTTTGAACAAAGGATGACGTGGGAGTGAGAAGCAGGTGAATGGCCCACAGTCCTTGAAGGGCTTGTGGTGTTGGTGCTGTCACCATAAGCCTTTCTTTAGTAAGTTCTTCCAATCTGCTGCTGCACTGGCACATGCAAGCTTCTTTGGCAGCGTGCTCAGCTCGGTTCAAACTCTTGTTACATCCGCCATCACTCCCACCATGAGCGCAGTGAACTGAGTAGAACCCTACAATCTACTGCGAGCACGTGTCATGCCCTTTGAACCGCTCCCACACTTATCGTGAATCACTCTGGTGGGTTTACGTGGGGTCCAGCTTGCCGGCCGCGTCCCTGCACGTGCACCGAGGTTCGTTGCGGCAAAGCACAGAGGATCATCAGAGCTCTAGGCCACAAGGCCCAGGCGTGCCCTTAAGCACACGCCCTCTAGGCGCTGGTTGGGCAGGAGCCTGGGGCCGCATGCTTAGCGGAAGACGATACTAAGGCGATGCTAAGCGCCTGGTGAGGCGATGTGCAGGGCGCTGCTACTGCTGCTCAGGCGCGGGCATGGGCAGGGGGTGTGTGTGCGAGCGGTACATGCGCGTCATGGGCATGCAGCTTACCTTGCGCGTGGTGGCAGGCAGGTACCCCATCTCTCACCAGAGATGAAACACAGAGCGCGACA
Organism: Haematococcus sp. NG2; assembly: GCA_004335575.1. Taxonomy (NCBI): domain Eukaryota; kingdom Viridiplantae; phylum Chlorophyta; class Chlorophyceae; order Chlamydomonadales; family Haematococcaceae; genus Haematococcus; species Haematococcus sp. NG2. Next base: position 314,980 of record QAXD01000202.1, on the reverse strand, counting down.
GACACGAGACCAGTGACCACCGCGTGCGCATGGCTTACCCAGCGGCCACAACCACAGCTCAGCTGGCACTCCGCAATCCCACATGTGAAGAACATACTCATGCATGCCTCATGCATACACCCCACAGAACACGCGACATGGTAAAGGACATGGTAAGGGAGTGTCAGTTGTACAGTACCAGCTATGCAGCACATCACAGCACTGCGGCCACACAACCGCGCATGCATTGTACACATGCCAGCACATGTATTACTCGTCCTCATCCGCCGCTTGATTGCTGAGGTGGGTGTGCGCCAGCACGTCATGCTCCGAGTGGTGCTCCGCCTTGACCTGAGGGCGCAACGTACGCACGCGCATGACAGGCATGCTTGAGGGTGCAGGTGCTCGAGGTGCAGGTGTGAGCATGCAGACCAGTGCTTGGTACACATTGGCTGGGGCTGCCCTGCCTCGCCGCGCACGCCAGGGAGGTGAGGGTGCACACATGCAGCACACCAGCACCAACCCAGCCCTACCTGGTCTGCAAACGATGCCGCACGCGCTGCGCGGCCCTGCATGAACGGCGATGACGCGTCCATGTACTGTATTGCGGTGTCGCCGGGTGCGGGGCCCAACCCCTCCAGCACGCGCACCTCACACAGCTGCGTGTGCGGGGACAGGCCACGGGTGGGCGACAAGCAGAGATGGGCATTTGACCATGTGTGCGGCCGGCGCACAGCATCAATCACAACAACCGCTATTGTGTGCCGGTGCTGGATAGTGGTCATTCCAGGCAGCGTGCTTTTGTTGCCTGGCCCAGCCTGGCAGCTGAAACATGCACAGATGATTGTGTACTTCCAAAACATGCTGGCTACGCCACGATGTGATGTATTGCCGATGTACCAAATCCACCTCGATAACCCCACATGGTACGCACCGGTCGTGTGGGTGCTTGCATGCGGAACGAGCCCCCACTGCCCTCCTCCTCTTCGTCCTCGTTTGCCTGGCCCAGGTCAGCCCACCACACACGCTTGCGCAGCCGCTTGCGCGCGCGAGCCAGCAACTCCTGCACCTCGCTGGGTGCCGCGCCAAACCCGCGCTTGCGCGTGACGTCAAAGGCCCCCGGCCGCGCCGTACCACTACTGCTGGCTGTACTGCCAATGCCAGCAGTACCAGGCGTTCGACTGCTCCCTGCCGCGTCCTCGTCTTCCAACTGCTGCAGTGCACTGTTGACGCCTGCCAGAATATCTGTGTCTGACAAAGCAGTCAGACCTGCCGCACCACCTGACCCGCTCTTTGCGCGCTTGGCACTGCGCCGGCCGTCCTCGCCCTCGCCACCAGTGCTGTCTAGCCACCGGCTGCTGCTGGGCAGGGCGGACGGTGCATTCTCGTCCCTCAGCCCCTTCTTGCCTGCATCCTTGTGCTCACCACCTGTGCCCTCCTCCTCCTCCTCCTCCTCCTCGCCCATCTCCACTTCAGCAATACCCCCATCTGCAGCACAGTGCAGGAGATGAGGCCCACACACCAGCTTGTGAGCACCATCCATGAGCAGCAGCAGCGTCATACCAACAAGGTCGCCGTCACAGCAGCAGCTCTCTGAGCGCCGCCGCGTGCAGTATACATAAGTACACATGCACACACCTGCCACCCGCTTGCCGCTGAGAAGGGGAGCCGCGTCTAGCAGGGTCACCGTGGGCGGCGGCTCCTCCCACACCTTAGCCACTGCCTCAATCTCCTCCTGCAAGGGGCCCAGCCGCAGAGGCGCACAGGTCAGGGGCCAGGGTAGGCAGGTACCACACAGTCACACAGCAAGGATGGTGGAGGATAGCAGCGCCGGCCAGCAGCTGTCCAGGCTCGGCATCATCCAGCATGCTGCACTTCATGCATGTGCACACGCACCAGGGTGCGGCCATGCACGTTGCGCTTCGCGCACACAGCCGGGTCGCTCTCCAGCGGCTGGCACACAAACGGCTCGTAGCCCAGGCGCTGCGCCGCCTCCAGCACATCACGGTACTCCTCCGTCCGCGCGTGCGGCGCGTCCACCACCACAAAGTTGAACCGCCGCTCTTCCAGAGTCTTGACCACGCTCTTGACCAGCGCTTTTTGGTACGCGGCTGTGCAGGCAAATGTGTAGACCAGTTGTCAGGTATCGTACGTGGTGATGTTAGCAGGTGCATCGCCCACAGCAAACAGGGCCAGTATCAGGCGCTGAAGACCGCTGCAAATGCTGCAAGCACCACAGGACCACAGCACCACAGGAATGGAGAAGGTGTATAAAAGCTGTGCAGGGAAACATGTGCCCCACCTTCCATCTTGGCATCGAACTTGTATACCGGCTCCTGTTTGTCCGCAGCCACTGCTGCCGTCCTCTTGCTGCCTGCCTTGCCGGGCCTGCCCCGGCCACCACCACCCTCCTCTTGCTCCTGCTCCTCATCCTCCACCAGGAAGTAGTCATCCAAGGAGTGCACGCGTGGCGCATCACCGCCCTCCTCCACCTCGATGTCGCGCAACTTGCTGCAGGGCAAAGGCACATGGCAGAAAATTCATGACAGCTCCCGTCACCTCGGCATTCACTTGCAGCGCCACACAAGGAGGCACAGCCACTGGTTGACAAACAACGCAGGATTGGACCAGCGCCGCTGCTGAGGCCCAGCTGCACCCACCAGCAGCAGGATCACAGCATGCATGACACGCTCACCGTGCCAGGTGGCTCTTGCCTGAGCCCGGCAGACCCCGCAGCACAACCAGCAGACGCGGCGGGCGGGATGCCCGGCCGGGGCGGCGCAGCAGGCTCACCGCGTCCACCACCTGCCACACGTGCAGCATGCAAGTCACAGCATGAGGCCGCGTCACGGAGTGCCACATCCCCTCAAGTGACCAACCAATGATGTGCGGCTACCGCGCAAGGGGTACGCCAGGCAAAGGCCCAACCCAACCAACCCCAGCCAGCCGTCCGTGTCACCTTGCGGAGGCTTGCCAGCCGCTTCTTCGCCTCCTCTAGGCCATTGGCCAGCACTGACGCTGCAGTGACAGGCATGGGAGGTGCACCACCAACAGATCCCGGTCCTGGCCCGGCTGTTGGCATGTTTTGGTTGTATGGCGACGGCGTGTGCACAGATGCACCTGGCGCTGGCTGGTGTTGCAGGTACTGTGGGGGGTAGCTTGGATGCTGTGCGCTCATGTGTGCATGTGTGCCATATGGCTGCATGTTGTATGGATGCTGCGCATGTGCATAGGCCTGAGGGTAGGCGCCATAGGCTGCAGGGTAGGAGCCCTGCGCTGGGTACCCTCCTGGTGTCTGCGGCTGCGGCTGCATCTGGGCTGCATGCACCTGCGATTGCGCTGGGTACCCCGCCTGCTGGGCACCATAGGGATGCTGCTGATGTGCCTGTGACGGTTGCTGAGCATGGTTAGGATGCGTTGGCAGCGGCACTTGCCCTGCACCTGGCATGTTTGGTGGCTGCTGCGGCCTTGGCGGTTGTGCTGCATTGGGTTGTATGTGACCATTCGACGCTGGTGTCGGTCTAGGCTGCAGGATGCCCCCCACCATGACGAGCCCATCATCGGGGGGCAAAGGTGGGGGCTCTTCTGGCTGACCGGGCGGCAACGGGGCCGCGTGTGATGGTGGCACAGGAGCTGCAGGTGTTGAGTGTGTTTGGGCCGGCTCGGTGGGGAGTGGTGGCGGCGGCTGGTGCTGCAGTGGGGGAGCGGCCTGTGCTTGATCACCAACATAGTAGGCCATGGAGGGGTGCTGCGGCTCTTGTGGAGCAGGTGGTGGCTGTGGTGTGGGAGCAGGTTGTGCTGGCATGGGGGGCTGCATGGGCATGGGTGCACCATACTGGCCCATGCCCCATGCACCATACTGTTGAGCCGGTGCATACTGCTGCGCCATGTGTGCCGCGCCATACCTGCGATGAAAGGAATCCACGCGAGCTTCATACGAAGAAGGATCCAACCAGACCATGATCGCGCCATGTGTCAAGTTCTGCAGATCCGAGAAGCATGGCTGAAAGACTCACCCGGCTATGCCATATCCCTGCATTCCATAATATCCGTGTGTTGCGGGAGGCTGCTGAAAATTCGGTGGCTGAGCGCCAAACTGCCCAGATGGGGGATAAAATTGCTGCGCACCATAGTTTCCCCCGTACGCACCCCACTGCTGGTGGGGATTCATAAGTCAGCCTACACCTTGAGGGCCTGGTCCTGTGCTTTCACGCGAGGCATGCGACGCGCATTCTGCGAACTGCACGACTTGCTTGGTCTTTCGGACGCCGATCCAGCTTTGGGAGCACTTTTCCACCCTGCTGTACATGTGAGTAACCTGATGTACAAGGGTGCTACCTCACGGGCCATGGGGAAATACTACTTGGCTGCTGCCCAGCGCTTGCATCACGTGCTTCCGTGATAAATATGTGCTTCTCTCAAATGAAATACTTGGCAATAGCACACTCGAAGTAATAGCGATGCACGTCCGCAGTAGCACATCTTCAAGTGCATAAAGACCCGTCAGCATGATGTAAACAAGCCCGCTCAATGTTCTGGTACAGCGTGTGCATCCCTGTGTGCATGCCAGGGGCAGCTCTGCCTTCGGCTTGCTGCTCAGGCCCTTGCTGCATGCTTGCACCGCTGATGGATGGCAAGCAGCTCTCTCATATCATACGTAATACATCCCTGGTGAGATGCGGCAAGGCCCATGGCCCCAGCACAGGAAGGGCACCCTCTATCCTGTCCAGCAGCGCAATACGTGTGCATTCTGCTGATCAGCACATGCACTCAGCCCCCTCATTGTAGTTGGACCGCACCAGAGCTGCACTGAGCAAGTATCTGCCCCACTGTGGCTGACTCCCACATTATGGTGCTACTCCACTTCAATCAGCGGCCATCAACAAGGATCTGCCCGCAGGTGGTTCCGGCTGGCGCATGCAGGCCAGTGCCCACCGTGCCACTGCTCATGGCCCCGTGTACAGGGCATGGATGCCAAACGCGATGAACAGCAGCCCACCGCACACCTGCAGTGGCAGGTTGGGAAGGACGGCTCACAGAAGGACGGCTCACACTGCCATGGCTGCTGCTTGACATGGTTGCGATGTCACAAGACATCCAGGTGGGCGTGCGCGCTGCGTGGCAGTGGCCGCACAGGGCGCGCACAGGGGCCGTGCATCATCGTCCGCTGCCACGCACCTGCACTGTCGTCTCGTTGATGTGGGTGGCCAGGTGGCGGCCGCCCAGAACAGCTGCGCCTGTGCATAGCGCATGCCCCAGGATGCCACCCAAGGTCACACCCACCACCTCCTCACTCGCTGCCAGCCTGTTTCAGCAGTGCAGCGAGTACAGCAGTCACTGAGTCAGAAGAAAACGTTGCTGGAGTTTAGCCGGTTCTTGATACATAAGTGGACATTTGCCGGCTTGCACTGGTGGCGAATTGCATACAGCGTAGCGTTCCTCGTCATGCCCCTCTGTGCCTGTCATGCTGACTCTCCCCCACCGCATTCGATGCGCACCCGATGGTCGCGATCTGGCTGCGGTCTCCCCACTCCGCAAGGAATGTGAGGGAGAATGCCTTGAGGAAGATCTGTTGGCCACAAGCATCAGATGATGCACACAGAAGTGAGCACCAGCAGAGTTCTGGCACCATGAAAATCAGAGCTGGTGTCGCAATGAAGGTGAAAACATGGGCAGGGTAGCCATGTTTCAGTTCCAGGTCGGGGGGCCCAGTCAAGTTGCAGGCATGATGCAGGGTGATCACACCACTGAGCTCCTGACCCTGCAACAGCAGTGCCACTGCTTGCCCCAGAGCTCAGATCCAACTATGCCTTACCAGCAGCCATGTGCATGTGCCGTACCTGAAACTCTACACCCAACCCCAAGCACACACCACACACCCTGGGACACGCCCCGTGGCCCCGTGACCATTGATGACCTCAACAGCAAGTACCCCGCCGGCTGCCTGACCTGTGAGAAGATGAGGCTCAGCAGCCGCATCACCACCCGCTGGTCCTTGTCCTTGCCCTTGGCGGTTGCACTGATCGCGTTGCCGTTGCCCGTCTCACTCCGCAGCTCCTGTGCCGCATCATCACAGCATGCATGTACGGGGTTGACTTGAACCACACCAACAGCACGGCAACGACGCCATGGTTCAGCCCCGTGCTCATCCCACCAAAATGTTTCAAAGGGCCACTGCGCGGGCAACAATATACAAGTCGCTGTACACTGTCTTCCGCGCTCAGATGCTATATGTAGCGACTGCATGGCGTGTGCTGAGCGATGTGTACCTTTGGGGTGTCGCGCCCTCCCTTTTTGTTGTACCCTGACAGCTCCGCCTCCACCTGCTCCAGCTCAGACTCCTCGTTCTGCAAGGGAAAGGATGCATGATTGTTGCTAACATCCTGCCATACCTCAAGTGACCATGTGCTATGAGCATGCTGGTTATGCAGCAGCAACTGCACCAGAGTGCAGGCACGGCAGCACACATAGCATGCAAACATGATGCCGTCGTCATGGTGGCATGTGCCCCATGTGGGTTTGCGCTCACGTCGTCATGCCCGAAAAACACGTCATACAGCGATTTTAATCCGAAAAAGAAAAACAGCGCGGTGGCTGCGTAGTGCGTGTAGACCTTGGGAATCTGTGGGAACACAAGGCAGCAGGTAACAACACTTGATGCGCTAACACGTTCACAGCATCTGTGGAAAAGAAGCACCTGTTGCGCCTGCCTGCAAGCGGCAACTCCAGGCTGCACAAAACGCACCAGGTTTGGTGCTGCCCAGCCCAGAGCTGCGGATAAAACTGTCATCACTGCAAGAGCCCCAATTGCGCCACCAAACACCTGCGGGCGATGAGAATTGAGTTGGCTGCAGTCCTGCCTGCCAGATCAACATATTCGCTAATTCATTCAGAATCTAGCATGCTAATGTCACGAAGTTTGCGCCTACAGTGAGACGAGGATTGCGCATCGCCATGACTGCCGCAATGAAGAATGTTTTGTCGCCAATCTCGCTGCATAATATCGTGAGAAACGACTTGAAGAAGGCTACACCAAAATCAGAAGAATCTTGAAGCAAGTGATTCAGAACCATGGCTGCGGAGTGCACCGCGCCAGATCACCTAATTTGGGTGATGCGTGCCGCTCCAAGCAGCCTATGAAGTTGCAGCGGAGTCTTGTAAGCAAATCCCACCAGCGTCACACGTGTTCCCTTAGGCTTCCCGCATTGCCCCTCTTGTTCCCTTGTTGGGCAATCCGTGAAGCTCATGAGCTGGGTCTAGGCTGCCATACAGATGAGAATGGGGCATCTGGGTTCTTGGCCACTGGTCCCGCATGCAGCGCGCATGGCGACCAGCGCGCGGGCTTTATGTCCCTACAGGCGGGGTCCCTGGTGGTGGTCGGGGAAGGGTGTGTGGTGGAGCACAACGGCTGGCACGGGTTCAGTACCGGAGAGGGCGGCACAACGATGGTTGGAACGCGGTGCAGAGCGACCAGCGCTGAGTTCCTGGCGAGGGCTCAGTGCTGCAGATTGGGTCACAGTATAACGCTGACAGCAGCACAGATGTGGGCATCAAGGCCACCAACTTTGCAGTCATCTTTTCCCGAGCACCCATCCTGGTACAGGGTGTGGTGGAGGAACACGAGGGGGCGTCTGGCGAGCGGCCATGCACCATGCCGGCTGCAACAGGCCCCACGCACAAGGGGCTCGTCTGTATCTGGCGCCACTGGGCTGCAGTCCTGCTGCCCGTACCTCACACCTCCGCAGCGAATGCGAGCTGTGTGGGGCGGGGCGCGGCAGTGCGGGCAACAGGTGGTGCGCAGCCGCACCACAATGTAAGTCAACTGGCGAAGTGTGCTTGTGCCTTCTCAGGTTTGGGCGTGATCGTATTAACGTTTTTGCAGCGTCCATCAAACCAGGGCCTGCCGCATTCATACTTCACATCATATCTTATGTGACAGAAGCCATCTGCCGCATGCTCTTGGCCGTGGTGTGGTTGCCTGGCAAAGGAGCTCCAAGTACTGACAGAGAATGGGTAGCATGGAACTGAGTGCTTGTTTGCTGCAGCAGCAACTCGCTACGGCTACCTGCACTGAAGAGGCACATTGATTACAAGTGACTGATGCTCTCACACTTGGCAAACAGCAAAGTGGATGCAGATTTTCTGGACTGATGTTCTGGTGAGTGAAGAGCTTGCTCACATGCCAAGAGGGCCTTGACTGGCGCCTACGGCTTCTGTAACAACAACAACAAACAGCAAAGTGTGAGGTCGTTTATCTATCAATCACACACCAGTTACACAGCTTGCTGTATCCAGCAGGTGGTTACAAGGTGGCAGGTGAAAGAGGCTGGGGCAAGATGTGACATGGATTGCCACCCCACCTTTTAGTGGACTGCTCACATGTGCATGTCACGTCCTGAACGCCAGCTTCTTCACAAACCGCTGCTCCTGCTTGTTGCCGCCTGTTGGCAGGCCGCACGCATGCCAATGACAGCATAGCTGTTTGGCTGATGAATGCACTGCTTCAAGCAGTGGCTCCATGTATCATTATTTGCGCCTTGCCGCCTTCAGTTGCTGTCTGCCGCCGCCAGGTTCTCAATCCCACACGGCTATTCTTCTGGCACAGACATGGCCTTGAGATGCATGCATGGGTGGTTGAGCCATGCTGAGTAACTGACATGTGCTGGGATCAAGACATGCTCTGTGTTTCCACGCAGCCCAACCCATTCATACACACAGGCCGAAAATCTTCACCCACACGTTGATAAACATGAATACCCTCATACCAACGGTCCAAGGCCTGAGCACCAATGTTAAAGCAGCCCCATCAGGGGCCCTTGTCACACACCCCCAGCCAACATCTTCTCCTTGGCTTCCTGCAGCTCCATCATGTCCTTCATGACGCGCAGCTCCTGTGCAGTGCAGATAAAGCACCACAGACGAAGTATGTGAAGCACCACAGACAGCAATAGCACGTAAAGGGGGACAACAGCATCAGGCGGGTCAGTGTAGTGGCAGGAAAGCAAGAGGAAAGCCTCAGCCTGCCTACAGGACGCTGTGCGCTGTCACACACGTTGTGCCACCTGTCTCGTGCAACACCCTGCCTAAGCCCTCAAACAGCCACACCGTCCAACATGTGCAGTTGAGCTGCGTGCTCCAGTGGATGGTGCTCAACTGTGAGCGGACCACCATCGCACCTGGACTTGGAACAGCAGCTTTTCTTCCATCTGCGCCAAGTGGTCCCCAATCTCCTTGTCACGTGCCTCCACCATTGCGCCGCCCTCAGGGGAATCGTACCGCACCCACAGCCTGTACAATTGCAGGACAGCAGTACGTGTGCACAGCAGCACATCAGTGCAGAGTACAGAGGCAGCAGTGCATTGCTGTATCACAAGATTATTTGTTGTGCATCAACGCTGACGAAGTATGCAATACATGCATTACACTCAGGGCGCATTGCATCAGTACTTCCACTATCTAGAGCATGAGCTGCTTGCATTGGGCACACGCACCTGAAGCGGTTGTGGCCGGAGACAATGGCGGCAAACACGGCACCCATCAGGGTGACGGCCCCTGTGACTGCGCAGACCACGATGAACTCAATGCGGCCGTACGTCACAAACATGGACGCCAGAGCTGCCACCAGCAGGCACACCACAGAGGCCGAGAACACGCCAGTGAGCATGTCGATGATAGGGGCATTGGCCCAGATGAAGTCCCGCAGGTCACGCTCCGTGGTGCAGCAGTCAATCTCAATCATGTAGATCACACAGATCACCTGGGGCAGCAAGGATTTCACCGCGCCGCAACATCTGTGAGACAGGCAGTGCATGCAGGCACGTGCTGAGTGGCCCACTCACGACCCGAGCACATGTGTGGTCTGTGGTGATGCTGGACAGTCAATGCAGTGCCAAGGCCTTTGTCAAGTATTACAAGACCATCCAAGGATGGACTCACGATGGTGGCGAGCGACAGCACCACTGACACGCCATTCAGCACTGTCGCAACTGACACTGCATTGTTGACGAGCTCATCATCGTCACCTGAGCTTGTCACCTAGAACGCAGGAAGACAATCAAGTTGGTTTGCAGCATGGAGGCGGTTTCTTGCAATCAACGCTTGCATGTTGCATGGAATAGCCTCCATGCACTCCTCTGGCCAACGTACCGGGTTCACGGCGCTACTGTAGGACACGCCAATCAGCAGAGCGCTGACCAGGCCGATGTTTACCCAGAATGCCTGCGTTCACAGCATCAAGAAGTTGTGCGGACCAGGTCGACGTGCTTAGTCTCTCGAGAGGAATTCCCGCACATAGTGCACGCGTGCTTCGTGAGTGCAGTACACAGCCGCGGGTGCACAGGCCTGAGCTTGCACTGCGGCACCTTTAGCCTGTCCTTTGTTTCGTATGAGCCGACTGCCTTAATTTGCTTCCTCCACACAGAATTGATTGCAGTTTTCAATGACAGAATCGTTTGCCTGTAGTAGGAGGTGTGCTCCAGGTAGTAGTCTAGGATTTGATCTGAATTCTGCAACTTGCTAGACTTGCTTATCTCCGGGGAGACCTGGTTGGACATTCTTGAGGTCTTAGAGCTTAAAGTACTTGGGACACGAGTACACTAGTTTCCTTTGCTATAAATATGTGCGTCGCAAAGGTTTCAGCAAACTTTATATGCGCAACGTGTGTGCCAGGGATAACACTACCTGCTATCTACCCAGCCCAAGGGTGATGCTGTGCCCAAGGGCGCTGTGCCCACAAGCAGCCTGCTGTCGAATGTGTCATGGTTGCAGGTGAGGCGTGCCTTCTCATAGGCCCCTCCCAGGCAATGCTGCCAGTCGCGCGGGCTCGTGTATGCACGGTGTGCCCACACATTCTACATCCACCCAACCCTTTTACTCTGGGGAGAACGGTACTGTACGCGTGTAGATCTCAGAATGCAACAAAATGCTGCAGCGAGAATGAAGCCATGAGTATGCCAAGCTGCTTTCTGATGGCATTTGATTGTGCATGGTGGCTTGTGGGGAAATAGGATGATACAGAGATAAGCTGGACACGAATGTCCGGAATGTGTGCAAGATGGGCGCGCTTTACACCACATCGTAGCCGCTGCAACCGTGCCTCGCAGGCGCCTACACTCACAACATCACCATTCCACCGCATCAGCCGTCCTCCCCAAATGCACTTGCCAGCAGGCCACCCAGTGTGCCCGCCTCGTGTGCCAGCTTTGCACGCTCAAAGTACACGCCACAGTCGAGCGAGTCGCACACCACCCCTCCTGCCCCGCTGCCGCCCATGCCCAGCAGCTGGGCCCCCACAGGCTCCAACACCCCACTGCCTGCAGCGCCCGCCATGTCAAGGCCCCCGGCTCCTGTGTGGGGTGGGGCCAGAGCCATGCAGGGATGCAGCGGCCCTGTGCCGGTGGCCACGCCCGCATGCGCCCCGCCCCCACCCCCACCGCAGTGCAGGCAGATGCGCAGCATGTGGCGGTACTGTCGCTCCAGTCGCGCCACCCGCGCGTGCAGCGTGGCACACGCCGCCTGTGGCTGGGCCGCGCAGCGGGGGCACAGGGGTGCGCCTGCGTGTGTCAGTTCATCACACACCGCGCAGTGGCGGGACAGGTAGAACTGGTCGATGGTGGAGCTGCTGTGGCCGCCCGTGAACTGGCCAAACACGTTGGTGGCCGTGCCACGCTGCGGCAGTGCAGCACTGGTGACACCGACACCACCACCACCACCACCACCACCACCACCTCTGCTGCCAAACCCCCCGACACCCCTGCGTGCGGGTGGGTCCACGCGGTACAGGGACTTGCTGAGCCCAAGGCCTGCAGGGCCCTGCACTGGCAGTCCTGCCGCGCCACTGCCTGCCGCAAGGGGCCCTCCTCGACCAGTAGTGGGGCGTGGGGGGAGGCCAGGCACGGCAGACACCACAGCCCCACTGTGCGGCCCCTGAGGCACATGTGTGCCATCTCCATCGGGCCCTCCAAGCACCCCCTCCTCCCCCTCTTCCTCTCCAAGGTCCACCACTTCCATGCCCTCGTCCTCCTGAGGCACCTGGACCATGTCCTGTGCAGCCTGCACCACACCGGCTGCAGCGCCCCGCACGCGCACCCCACGGAACAGACCACCACCGCCATTGCCTCCCGCTCCAGGGTAAACAGCAGTGCCATGCGCGACCCCTGCCCCCACTCCCCCTGCCACCAGCCCCAGCGCAGACACGGGCCGCTTCTGGGGCAGCATGCGCACGGCGCGTGGCATGGCGGCAAACCACGCGCGCACATCTGCACCCACCTGCACACATGCCACAGGCGTGTGCACACCACCCACCACCATCACCAAGTGCCTCAAGGCCTGAACCACGCCACCTACACAAGCAGCAGCGGTGTAACACACACAGGGCTGGGGATGAGCAGTAAGAGCTGCCAAGACTCACCAGACTCAGCACGCGCTCCAGCGCAGGGATGATCTGCTTGGTGATGTAGTATAGCCCATTGAGCCGCAGCCGCCCACCACTCTCCACCAGCGCATGCGGGGTGACGACCTGCATAGCATGTGGCAGAGGGGATTAAGAATGCCAGTGCAGTCATTCTACACATGCCGTCAAACCTCAACACTCCCCCCTCCCACCCCAGCCTATCCCCAGGTACTCCACGCCACCACACCCAGTGCCACAATGGCCCCGTGCCCCACCCCCAGCCTCCCTCCAACCACCAGCCC
>QAXD01000202.1:245351-300943 GCA_004335575.1 Haematococcus sp. NG2 | reverse complement strand
CCGCGCGCCATCGCAGGCCATGTCCGGTTCCGGTCAGCTGCGCACATCCCACCACTTGTAGCCCTACTGCATCCTACAGTTCCTAGTAGACCAGGTGCAACGAACCAAGCTAGCCAGCCAGCCAGCGAGCACAGCGAGGCGCTGCCAGCCACATGCGCCCACGCACCGGCAGGAGCACAAACATGGAGTCGGTGTCACCGTACACCACGCGCGCGCGCCACTCCGGGTGGCCCTCCACCAGCGCAATTGCGTTCTCCAGCGTTTGCCGCCCGCTCTGCACAATTGAGTCCGCGAGCTCCGCGAACGGCATGCGGCCCGAAAAGCCGGCGGATGCGTAGCCGTAGCTGCGTGTGCGGGTGGGTGGCAGCGCCATCATGAGAGAGGCTGTGGTGATGGGAGCGCAGGCCCGCATGCATGTGTGATGTCGAGCCCAACAGGTCACAGCCCAACTATGGATGAGGCCTTTGCATGCTGCACACGTGATCGGGCTGTGCGCTGCAGCTGCAACACAAACCCTGCAGCCACATGGTGCGCATCACACCGCTCACTCACGTGACGTTGGCGATCATCTTGAGGCCAAACTGGCGCGCGTTGAGCACGCGCTGCAGCACCCGGTCACTGCCTGCGCGTTTCATGCCGGCCTTGATCATGACGCGCGTGTCCAGGATCTCTCGCAGCAGCCGTGGCACAACACCCTGGGAGGGTGCGCATGTGGGTATGTATGGGAGGGGGTGTCAGCTGTCAGGGCGCGGTGCACACAGCCCGCATGCCTGCTTCTCACAAGCTTCTGATGGACCATCAGCGACAACCTCTGTTGTACCCAGCTCACAGGCCCAGCTGCAGCCCACAGCCACCTCGCAGTTCAAGCCCTCGCACTCCCCTGCACGCACCTGCCGTGCGCTGTGTGGCGCGTAGGCCACGCCATTGGGTGCAATGACCAGCTTATCAGGGGCGAGGGGTCCACCTGGGTCGAGTGTGCCACGCGGCACATAGTACCCGGTTACTGCACCCAGCCGGATGCCTTGCACCACCACAGCTGGGGCACGCTGCTGCGCCCCTCCGGCATCCTCCCCTGCAGTGCCGCCACCCGGCCCTGTGCATGCAGCTGCTGAAGCTGTGCTGCCCACACCAGCTGTGCTGCCCCCGCCCATCTGGAGCGCCTCGCCCGCCCGCACATGTGCTGGGCGGCCCAGGCAGGTGGAGTAGCACAGGTTGTATGCAATGACCTGTGCAGCGATGACGATTGAACGCGGTGATGAGATCCATGCATACTGCTGGTGTGTTTCAGTCATTGGGTGCTGCCACAGTGTGCCAGCCACAGTCCGGTGCAACCCAGCCCCCCGCACCACACCGCACCCTCTGCCCTTGGTGTTGCTCCACCTGCATCACCAACACCCCCAGCCGTCAAAACCAAGGGCACCGCAGCAGCCAGTACATTAACCAAGTACAAACACAGGCATGTGTCACTCCTTCCCCAACCTGTGAGGGGTACAGCGACTGGAAGTCCAGCACCACCACGGGCGACGTGTACAGCCGCGACTCGGGCTCCATCACCAGCGGCAGGGCCTCCATGGCGGGCTGCCCACCCACCTGTGCATGCGAGGTCACCCCCATCCATGGGTGAATGTGGGTGTGGGTTTGGTCCTCATGCGACGTGGGTGGTTGCATGCTGTGGTTCAGCGGGATCACACCAGCGTGTCAGCATTTCTTTATGTGCAAGCCTGGGCCCTCCAGTCTGTGGACACCATGTGCCAGTGGGCTTCACATTGATACGGCACCACTGACCGCACATCACAGCCACAAAGGCGCACGTGTTGGTGCGCGTGCTGCCGCGCCCCACCGCCTCCCTCACCACCCCCCCACCTGCTCACGGCTGGGCGAGGGGCACAGGTAGTTCTGCGAGTGCGCCAGCCGCACCAGCATGGACTCCACGCGGTACTGTGAGCCGCGCGTGAGGACGGAGAAAAAGTCGATGCCAAACACACGCGCCATCTCTGATGTCCGGCCCACCTGCAATCAGGGTAGTGCAGACATACCAGGCAGGCAAAGTGACCTCGGCGAAGCTAGGGCACCTGGAAGCTGGATCGCAGGCGAGGCCATAGTGAAGCATGACCATGGAGGTGCGGACGGGTGCACGGCAGCACGCACGACCACGCGTGGGGTGGAAAGTATGATAGAAGTGTGTCATACGGCTGCACGCAGCCCAGGCAGACCAGCCACACGCACCAGGTCCAGGGAGTCCAGCATGAGCAGGGACAGGCGGGCAGTACGTTGTACTGCACGGATCGCTCGCCACCTGCCGCCTGCAGGGCCCGCCCTGAACCATGTTGACAGCTGGGTGGGGGGCACGTGTGGCACACGCAGCCGCAGCACTGCCGCACAGCATGACTCGAAGCTGTAGGAGAACAGCTTGATCTGTGGCGTGGGCAGTGGAATGGGGGCACAACAACAGAGACATGTTGTGCGCCGTGCTTGTGCACAGCAAGCTGATTGGTCACCATGCAACGGCGCTGCCGGAGTGTGACATGGGCATGCGCAGCAAACAGGAGCGCCTCCTCGCAGAATGAGCCGCACAAGCGCGTGGCTGCTGCCATGGGCTGCCGCGCCCACCTCACCTCGCCCTTCATGATGCGCCACAGGTTGAGCAGGATGCGACCGGTGACGTTGAAGCCGGATGCGTGGTGCTGCCCGTACTCGTCCTCACCACGCCACCGCTCGCGCACGCCTGGAGTGCCATGTCGCAAGCATGCAAGTCACGCAGTCAGGCAGGCCACGCAGTCAGGCACCACACTGGACGAGGATGCAGGGGCCTCTGTGCTGCAAGAGCCCTCGTGGGGTTTTCCTTTTGGCTGCACAAGCCATGCTGCACCAGGTACAAGGCCTTATGCTTATATACTTGGGGCTGCACCGCGTCGCACCTGGTGCGGACGCGCCGCGCCCCGCACCACCTGCCCACTGTGTGGGGGCCATGCCCGGCACACGTGACAGTGCACGGCACGCATCCAGCCCAAGGTGCTGCGCGCTGCAGCCACATCCATGTACGCACCAACACAACCACAGATGTCAGGGACCATGAACTTCAGCCATAAGGAGGTGGCTGGTGTCTGACTCTGGCTGTGCCACCAGTCATGCCCTAGACCACCCCTGCACTTGTCAGCGCCTGTCATCAGGATCTGAAAATGCCAGCAAGGTGCAAGCACAAAAGGCAAGGTGCTAGAGAGGCATGCCTCATTCCTGTATTCATGCGTGATGCGTAGCGGCTGACAGCAGGGCACGGTGGCATGATTGATGGCAGCATGGACATACCGCTCCACAATGTAGCCCAGTGAGCCCTTTTGTACCTCCCAGCCAAGCAGGATGTCCGGGTCCAACACTCGTACTGCCCCCACCACACCCAGCAGCAGTGATGCCTCATCCTGCAGTACGATGCACGTATAAGTATATGCCTGACAGACCGCGGCTTGTTGTCCATCAACAACCTCCTTTCCAAGTCACCCTCATCCATCATCTACCATCCCCAGCCCCAAGCCCCACAACAAGTGTGAGATTGATGCACATGATAGCAGCACACATGACAGCAGTACACATGACAGCAGTACACATAGTGGCAGCACACAAGCATGACCCGCTGACAGTCCACTCACTGGGAACACCTCCACGCGGCAGTCCCCAAGTGCATCCACACAGCTCTCCCGCCCTGCCACTACCTGTGCACCCAGGCATGTGCGCTCCTTCCACCACTGGGCACTCAGGGGTGCGGGCCCAGCAGCCGCAGCTGCCGGGGCAAAGGTTGCCCCGCTGGGCTCGGCAGCGTGTTGAGGCAGTGGAGCACCGGATGTGGGCGGCTCTGATGCAGGTGCTGCGACCGCTTGGGCAGCGGGCGGTGCACGAGGTGCCCCGAGTGGTGGCAGCATAGCTGCACTGGTGGCCGGGTGTGGGATGTTGCCAGCAGCGGCCGGTGTGGCCGCCGTGGTGGGGGGCGGTAGCTGCAGCGCGCCACCGTCTGACGCACCAGCCAGGGCTACACCAAACACATGCGCCATGCTGCCAGGCCTGTAGGATGTGGAGCCTGGCAGAGGCAGTGGCTGGGGTTGTGGTACTGCACTCTGGGCTGCCCCTTGCCCTTGTTGGTGCTGGTGTGCTGCGCTCATCTGCGGGTGTGCTGGCGGCTGCTGGGGGCGTGCGTTGCTACCCGCATCCTGTGGCCGCTGCTGCTGTGCTAGCGGCAGCTGCTGTCCCTCCCACAGCAGGACGCGCGTGACAAACACCCCCGCACCCACGCCGTCCATCTCTGGTGTGGGGTTGTCCCCATCCTCCCACCCCACCAGCACCACACACCGCAACGCGTCCAGCCGCGGGTCGGGCAGCAGTGAGCCGCGCGTGTCGGCGATCACCTCCACTGCGCAGATCGTCAGCTGCTCTCCAGCCGGCGCGTTGCCTGGTGGCGGCCGCTTGAAGCCGCGCTGGCTGGCAGGTGTGCGCGCGGCCGCGGCAGAGGTGCCCCGGACAGGGGAGATGAGGGACAGCGGGCCAGCTGGCCCTGCTCCTGCTGTACCCATCACCGCCTGAGTGTGCGCCCCTGCAGATGCAACAGGCTTGGGAACAGGTAGGGCTTGAGCTCGGCCAGCGTCCCCCTGACCAGGTCCAGCTGGCACTTGGACTGGTGATGCCAGGCCCTGCGGCTGCTGCTGATGCCCATTGCCTTGGCTAGCTAACCGTGCCTGGGCAGCCTCACCGCCAGGTGGCGACTGTGTTTGCGTGCTCAGCAAACCGTCACCGGTACAGCCTGCACGACCTGCAGCTGCTGGTCGGCTTGCGCTGCGTAGCGCAGCCCCCGGTGCAGTTGCTTGGCCAGTGGCTGGCTGGTGCTGCAGTGCTGGCCGGCTGAGCCAGCCTTTGAACACAGCAGGAGCGGGGCTCTGAGTCCCACCCTGATCCTGCACCTGACCTTGCTGCCGCGGGCCCTCAGGGGCCCAGTGTTGTTGTTCGCTGCAGGGAGGAGGGTGCGCTGCAGGAGGGGGCGAGGGCGGTGGCGAGGGCGGGGCGCAGATGGGCACACCACCCACATCCAGGGACCCTCCCTCCGCCACGTCCTCCTGTATGGCACTCAGCAGCTGCTGCTGCTCAAGCACCGCACGCGTGGTGTTCATGGCCCGGGCAGATGGCCCAGCTGCAGAAGGGGTGACCGTTGCAGCCTGCCGGTGACCAGCATGACGGCCAGGGAGTGTGGAAGTGTTGGGTGAGGGGTGGTTGCGGCCTCCAGGCGCAGCGCTTGCCGGCACCCTCTGCCGCAGCTGACCAGTGGATGTCGCTGTCTGAGCAGTGCCCCGCACTGCTGACGCCCCACCAGGTTGTGCTGCTTGCATAGCTGCACTGCGCCGCGTCATGCCGTGGATGGCTGGTGTGTAGAAGAAGCTGGTCCTCTCATCGTACTTTGGTGAGGGCGGGCGGTGCAACCAGGCCTCACCTTCCAGCGCCTGCTGGCCCGTGCCGTGCCCCCAAAACACAGCACCAGCCCCCCCTGTCGCATCCACATCCTCACCGCCGTGTGCGCTGTGCCATCTTGCTGGCCCCGCGCCCGTGCCACCAGCTGTGTCTGGTGGCGCGGCGGCAGTCAGATGGTGCGGTGGGTGCAGCTGCTGCAGCGGGGTGGCCAGCGGCTGCGGGGCAGTCGCCCCCGGGGTGTGCAGTGCACCTGGTGTGCCCTGCAGGCTGGCAGCCACCTCCCGGCTCTCCCCTGCCTGACTGGCCAGCCCCACACCTCCCACTGCCATGGGCCCTGCACCCACCAGCCGCACGGCAACAGCCGCAGGTGCAGGGTGAGCAGTGTGGCTCAAGTGGCTGGCCTGCTGTGGGACGCCTCCACCTGACGCACCATGCATGTCGCCAGCCCCCAGCCACGCCCGCACGGCAGCGCAAGAGGGAGGTGGCAGGTGAGGCACGAGGGTGATGCCACGCGGCCGGCGCTGCCCCAGTGCCACGGTGCGCGCAGCAGCTCCCCGCAGTGCTGACACAGCAGCTGCCGCAGCTGACACGCCACCCAATGCCCGGGCCACTGCGGCTGCCAGGCGCTCCGTGGGGCTAGGGCCTGCCTGCCACATGCTGCTGTCACCCCCACCACCTGCCGCACCCGTGCCCTGGCCACCCTGGTTGGGCAGCCCCCAGTGCCCCGTGTTGGCGCCTGTGCCCATGCCAGCACCGGGCACGCGCATCGGAGCTGCAGGTGCGTGAGCTGCTGGCGCATCAGCTCGTGCTTGGTCAGCACATACATTCACACCTTGTGCGCCATTGCCATGTCCACCATCACCTGCCTCACCAAGGTCCTCCTGTCCGCGTGATGGACTCATGAGGGCTGCGCTAAAGGCGGTGAAGCGCGGCATCGTGCTGGCGGATGGGATTCGCCACTCGCGGTTCGCGAACATGGGCGGGCGGGCGGGCACATCACTTGCGTCACCGTAAAAGGGCTCCTGCGCAGGTAAGTCAAGCAGCGTGTTTGTTTGGGGTTTGATTGCAGCAGCAAGGATGCACAGCACATACACGTGGTGTTCCTTGGCAGCAGCCCGACAAAACTACATCATGCCCATGCACCAAGGCAGATGCAGCTTGACAGGTGCAGCACATGCAGACAGCACAGTATGTACAGCTTGGTATCACCAGGGCAAAAGGACAATGCGTCTACACCACCATGCCTGTTTACACCTCCGCCATGACACCCGCCCACCACACACACCTGGTGCACACACTCCTCTAGCCCGTACAGGCGCCACGTGGCCGCAACCTCAGAGGCAGTGGGCGGGCGCGTGTGGGGGCGCAGGGCCACCAGCCCAGCGTGCCTGGCGCAACGCAGCACACTAGTGTGGTGTGGTGGTGGAGGTGCTGTGGGGTGCAACTCGTCCCCAGCTGGGGCTTGCATCCCTGGGGCCGAGCTGCCTGCTGGATGTGATGCATGTGCACCTGCGCTGGCACCTGCACTTCCTGTGCCATTGCTGCCTGTGCCCGCTGCTGGTGCAGCTTCTGCGCCAGCAGCACGCCCATCGCCCCTATCTGGATCAGAACCACCACAGCTGCCAACCAGGCCTTGCTGTGGTGGCTCCTCTCCCATCCGTGCTGCTGGAGATGCTTGCACTGTGTGGCCATGCTGCAGTGGACCATCACCTGTGTATTGTTGTTGTTTTTGTTGTGGTGGTGGTGGTGGTGGTGGTGGCGGCAGCAGCAGCTGCTGCGGGCCAGGACTCACACCAGGGCTAGCTATAGGCACATCATCCGGCTGCAGCTGCTGCAATGCAAGTGGCAGACGCAGGGGGATTGGCGTGGGACCTGGCGGATGTTGCCCAACTTCAGCTCTGCCATCCCTGCCCATCCAGTCGGGCTGTGCTCCCATGACAGTCTCTGGCACACACCATGTGCGAGGCGTCTCCAGCTTGCCCGTGACACCAGCTGCATCTATCTGCTGGCTGCTGAGGCCAGCCCCCAGTGACAAATGTCCTGTTGGCCGCTGATGCAGGGGCGTGGCAGCACATAATGGCAGAGTTGAGGCTGGGTCCACAGCCATTGCTTCTGGTCCTTGGGACACCCTCGCGTCTAAGCAAGCCGCCACCGCCACGGCTGCCATGCCTACGCTGCTGCCAGGGACCTCCTCCTGCGCCTGTGCGGGCGTTGCAGTATCCGTCACCGCAGGTGGCTGCTTTGTATCGGTGGAGGGTGCAGGGGCTATGGTAGTCGCACTGCTAGGCGTAGCAAGAGCAGTGAGAAGTGGGGCGATGGAGGCAGGGCCCAGCAGCATCCCCTCCGGCACAGCACAGGACTGATCCAGCTCCTGGCACGGGTCTGCTCGTGGCTGGCCAGGCAGCTCGTCCTCAGGGCTGGTTGCTGCGGGTGTTGCCAGCACAGGTGGCGGTACAGCAGCGGGACCAGCATGTGCGCCTGTGCCTGCTGCGTGTGTGCTCGTGTCCTGCAGCGCCCGACCCATGGCGTCCCCCGTACTTGTGACCAACTGCGCGGCATGCTGCTGTTGTGGGCACACCCTGTCGCTGGGGCCGCCTTGGTCGTCCTCTGTGAGCAGTGGTTGTGTGGGCGGCAGGTCGGCCAGGTCCACCACGCCCCCATCTCCCTCCTCCTCAGCCCCACTGGCGCGGCCATAAAACAGCGGTGAAACAGTCAGCTGCCTGGCATGGCCAGGGGTACTGGCTTGTGTGCCGCAAGGTGCGGGCGTGGCGGCCTGTGCGCCGTTGTGCTGCAGCAGGCAGGACAGCAGAGGCGGTGTGCTGTGGTGGGCAGCACCTGTGGGCATGGGGCCCTCAGCGCGGTGTGCAACCTCATGCTGCTCACGTTGCTGGCGCTGGGTGTGCACTGCGGGTGCCTCTCCAGGTACTGAGCCTGCTGGGGACTGCAGCAGAGCAGGCAGGTGGAATGGTGGCACGCGCGGCATGTTGTCGTAAGCCATGGGCTCATCAGGACTAGCCGCAGGCTCATCCACAACCACCTTGCAGCTGCCAGATGCACCGAGAAGTGATGCACGGCCGGCTGATCCAGGCGTCCCTGCGTCCCCAGCATCCTGCGCTAGGGGCCGCTGTGCTGGCTGCTGCACGGACGGCGCAGAGGGTGGGGAGTGGCGCTGCGTTGGGAAGGACGCAGGCGGGGTGGCAGACGGTGCTGCAGAAGGATGGGTGCCGGTGGCTGTGGCCGTGTGCACAGCGGGTGTGGCTGCCTGTGCAGTGGATGTGGGCGAGGGGCCGCCTGGCAGTTGGCTGTGAACCGGGGACAGTGCAGGGCTGCACATGGCTGGTGCTGTGGGCTCTGCAGCTGACTCCGGTGCACAGCCCAAGGCTGCGCCTGGTACTCGGCCACTGGTCACAGCGGGGCAGGCATCAGGCAGCGCGTCACCAGCTGCGTCATCTGCTGCATCAGGTTGCGCATCAAGTGCTGCGCCCGGGGCTGCAGCTGGGGTGGGGGCCAACACGTGCGTCAGGGCCGGCAGCGGGATGGCCTGCACTGGGGGGCCGGTGCGAGTGGGGCATGCAGGTGGCGGCTGAGCAGGGAGGCTCTCTGGGTCCACCCACCCGCTGCTGCCAGGCCGTGCACCGCTGAGGGAGGAGCGCACAGGGGTGGCCTGTGTGGCCAGGGCCCCGACCTCTTGCAGCTGGGGCGGCAGCTGCTGCGCCTCAGAGGTGGCTTGTGGCAGGGTGGAAGCACCCGGCAGTGGATGCAGGTGAGGTGCTGGGGACGGTGCCACAGGTGTGGGCGCTGCTGCTGTCGGACAAGGGGCCACCGGCAGTGAGCCGAGGGCAGCTGTGCTGACCTGTGCTCCTGCTTGATGCAGTGGTTCAGGCTGCATAACAGGGGAAGACGCAGGCACCGTTCGTGCTGAGGGCACTAGCTCGTCACGCGCTCTTGTTTGCTCGGCAGCTGCCTGCAGCTGTGGCAAGATGGCGGAATGAAGAGCTGGTGTGGTGTTGTCTGTGGGTGCTGCAGCAATCGCTTCTGGATGCGCCATGGCAGGCGGTACATCCGGTTCAGCAGCAGCCAGCCGACGGCGGCGAAGTGGTCGTGCTGTGGATGCCGCAGCGCGCAGGTCAGCCTGCAGTGCTGATGTTGGAAATGGGGCAGGCGTGGCTGTTGAACCAGGGCGTTGATCTGCAGCACCATTTGAGGTGCCCACAAGCATTGCAGGGTCGGAGTCACCTGCAGTAGGCTGAGCCTTTGTGCAAGGCTCATCCACAGCTGTGTTGATTTCCACTGCGTGTGACCCCTGAACTGCGTGCACCCCACTCTGCTGCAACCGGCCCTGGCCTTTTCCCTCAGTCTTTTTCTTCTTGCGCTGTGTGCCTGCGTTGTGGGCATCTGCCTGCGCTGCAGCCTGTGCCACCATGGCCATGGCACGCTTACTGGCTGGACGACGCTTGCGCGCTGGAGCCTCTGCCTGGCTCATCGCCCCAGCAGGCCCTGCTCTTGCTGCTGCTGAGGCAGAGTTCCTGGCAGAATGGTCCAGCAGAGCATCAGTTGCACGTTGGACAGTGTCGACCGCTGTGTGTGTGGGCACCGCTGGTTGCAGTGCCGCACTGTGTGGAGTCGCATCAGCTGGGCTTGGGCTGGGACTCAGGCTACGCCTTGCAGAGCCCTGCAACTGCTCTGTGCCTGCACTTGAGGCTGGTGTCTTGAGTGCAGCACTATTGCCTGGTGGTCGGCGCGACGCCTGTGCACGGCTGGATGCCGCTCCACCCGAGCCAACAGCAGGTGCAGCACCAGTGCCGCACACTGGTGCAGCCAGCCCCCCTGATGAGTTGCGTGCAAGGGGCACACGCCGGAAGATGCCAGCACACACTCGTGGTGTGGCTGCAGGCACCTGGACCCCATTGTTGGGGCCACTGGCATCACACGCTCCAGCTGCAGCTGTGCCATCAGCAGAGGCAGCAGCAGCCGCCGCCGGTGGACCTCCACCTGCACTGCTGGTCTGTGCCCCACCTGTGGAACCACGCCCTTGAACTGCTGATGTTGTGTTGGTGGCGGTGCTGTGGCTGAAGAAGCTACGTCCAGAGCCACCACCCGAGCTATACTCCCTGGTAGTGCTGTCGGCTGGGTGCACGATGCCAACAGGCACGCGCGTACGGCGTCCAGGGCCCCCACCCAGAGCACCACCGCGCTGCCCGAGCTGCGCCTGCTCCTGGGCCAAGGCCCCTGCAAAGGTGCCCATGGCCCTGGCTGAATCCCTCTGCGCTGCTTGCCCCGGCTGTGAGGCAACTGTCTCTGGTTGTGTTGCTACTGCGGCTGCGGCTGTGGCTGCAGGGGCTGCGCCAGGCGTTGGCTGCTTCAGGGGCATTGTGAATGGGCGGTGCACACCCACTGTGGCTGGTGGCTTGCGCGGCATACCGGGCAGCAGCAGGCGGCCCCTAGGGTTGGTGCCTGTTTGAGCACCGGCCGCACCACTGCTGGTGCCACCCCCTTGGCCTGGCGCT
Organism: Haematococcus sp. NG2; assembly: GCA_004335575.1. Lineage (NCBI taxonomy): Eukaryota > Viridiplantae > Chlorophyta > Chlorophyceae > Chlamydomonadales > Haematococcaceae > Haematococcus > Haematococcus sp. NG2. Next base: position 289,991 of record QAXD01000202.1, on the reverse strand, counting down.
GCAGCATTGCCAGTGGGCCCCTGGCCTACCTTGCCAACGACTACGTGCCTCGCTGGTTCCTCTTGCTCCTCACAACTGTCACTGTCATCGTCATCATCTGCAGCACCGTCTGTCTGAGGAATGGTAGGGCCTGTGGCACGGTGCACCTGTGGCAAGCCTGCCCCTGGCCCAGCTGCCTGCTGCTGTTGCTGCTGATGTCCACTACTTTGCTGCTCTGCACTAGCTGGGTGCCAGTGCTGCAGGGGAGCAGTGAGGTTACTGGGAGGGTGTGATGAGGGCTGCCGCCATGGCCCTGGCTGACGCGGGGGATGCCATCCCACAGGAGGGGGTTGTTGTGATGTGGGGTAGGCCGCGACCCCTTGTGGCCCAGTGGAATGAAGCTGGCCTGCAGATCTTGCCAGAGCTGGAGGTTGGAATGCCACAGGTGGGCGATGGGAGAGTTGGGGCAAAGGCTGGTGCAGCTGGGTTGGGGAGTGAGGTTTGGGACGTGCCCACGCAGGCAGTTGGGAGCGGTGGGAGGAGGATGGGAAGGGCGCCAGCTCTTCCAAATCACCTATGGGGGATGCAGCAGCACAAAGCGTCGTCACACTTACACAAGGGGCACCTGGCTGCCCTTCAATCTGGCAGTAGGAGAGCAAATGCAGCATGCACGGCAGACTGGCTCACCTAAATGACTGCTGGGGGCTCTTGGTGGTATGGAGTTGCATGCCATGGCCTGATCCAGTGAAGGGGCAACAGGGCGCCACACCCGCTGGTGGGGCTGAGGTGAAGCGGACGGAGGAGCACTGGGCATGCTGGGGAAAGGGTGGTGCCAGGCCCCGGAACGTTCAAGCTGTACCATGCTACCGCCAGCGGCGTTGGTGTTTGGTGCAGCACCAGGCCGCTGCTGATGCAATGCCTGTGCAGCGGCAGCACCTGATTGTTCCGCGCGCGGTGCCTCACCTTCCACAACAACTGTTGAAGTGGTCCGGCGCTGTGGGGCAGCTGCCTCATCACCGAGTGGGCCACTACTGCCCAGGCTAGCTCCGCTCAGCCCACCCTCACTGTCAGCACCATTGGTCAAGCCAAAGGCACCATGTGGTCCAGACCCAGACACAGGCCATGTCTGGTCGCTTGATGCAGCACCACCTGCCATGGCTGGCCTCCGCACCCTCTGCTGCTGCAACAGCTGAGCGGTGACAATGATGGGGTTGCCCTCCACATCATAAATCTCCTCACCCTCCTCCCATGCTAGTAGGGGCTCGTCTGACTCACCAACGCCAGTCAGACCAGCCAGCCCCGACGCATCAGGGTCGGGATGAGCACGAGCTCCCACCAGTGCCGGGCGTTGGCCAGGTGAGGCAGTATGTGGGACCAGCAGCTGCATGGGGACTGGGGTGTGAGTCACATGTGGCGGCCCACGTGTGCGCGGCCGCTTCGCCGTGGACCCCACACCCTCTTGAGTGAGGCCATCAGGGCGCAGGCTGTCACATTCTGTGCCATCCTGCAGCGCTCCTGGGGTAACCCTGCCTGGCTGTTCCTTCCCAATGCCAAACAAGCGGCGGGGTCCGTGCCGGGTGCTCTTGGGCGTGTGATCCTCACACCCGCCTGCAGCCTGCTGGACAGCATGTGCTTGTGGCTGTTGCATGTTGGGACTGCCCCCAGGACTGACGCCGCTGTCACTGCCACCTGCATGCACCTCTCCACCGTCCTGGCCCTCCACCTCGTCCGCTCCTTCGCTGTCAGATGCCAGCGCCTCCATCAGCGCATGCATGCCACTGCCCTGCAGCATGCCCTGCAGGCTGCCGCCACTCTCTGCAAGCTCGGTGTCAATACGACCACTGCTTCCCAGGTGTGTGCTGAGGGGTTGGCTGGGCCCACTGCCCCCCAGATCGCTGCAGGTCGCAGTTGGAGACGTTTGTGGCTGCCTGCGGGTATGCTCACTGCTGTGGCCACTTGCCTCGATGGATGCCCCCGACCCGTCCTCCATCATCACATCATCAGAGCCACTGTCCTCGTTGTGCGCCGCCACCTCTCCCATCTGCACATCTCTGCTACCATGGTTCCCCTCAGGCACGGGCCCCACCCCTCGACTTGGTGTGTGCGCGCCCAACCCCGCCGCCTCCCAACCACCATTCCCCAGCCCCTGCTGCTGCGCTTGTCTGCCAGCTGCAGGCAAAGCGGAGCGGGCGCGTGTGGGCCCATCAGCTCCGCCCCTCAGGCCATCGCCTGCCTCCTCCCTGTCCCCCTCTCCAGCATCTGAGCTGCGCCGTGATGAGGCGGCGGACGAGGACGAGGGTGACGCCAGGGCACCGTCATCGTGCTCCGCGATCCCCACCATACCTTGGCTCTGCAGCCGTGCCCGCCGATGTGCCAGCTGCCGTGCGTGCTGTGCCAGGGTCTGGGTGGCCACAGCTGCATCCACAAGCATGGGGAGCTGCTGTTGCTGCACTGGGGGCCCTGCCCTGCCAGAAGATGACAGGGCCTCAGCCGCACCAGCTGCGCCAGCTGCATTCCTCGTTTGATGCTGCGTACCCATAGTGCCTGGACCACCAGGTGTATTGCTGCCAGGTGTGCCTTGCACAGCCTCTAGCTGCACATGCCGCACATCCGGCACCCCCAGTTCCGCTGCTGCATCTAAGGCAGGGTCTCCAAGCAGCAGCCGCGCATCCCACACTGCCTCATCCTGTTGCACGTCCCGCGCATGCTGGCTGTACAGAGGCGGCAGTACAGTGCCAGGAACATACTGTGCCTGTGGCTGCAAGTCTGGCATCGTTGAAGCAGGTGTGACCATGCCCTGTGAGTCCGGGCCTGGAGAGTGGCGCGGCTGCGGGCTGGCGTGGGGCAGTTGCTGGGAATGCGGCTGCAGCTGTTGTGACAGGGGTGGCTGACTGTAGGCGTGCAGTAGCTGCTGGCTGTACGCTTGCAGCAGCACCTGCTGCTCTTGCAGGGTTGTGAGCCCTTGCTGGAGCTCAGACTGCAGGCACTGCTGTGATGCCAAGCCAGGCATGGTGTGCGGCTGTGACACCGGCTGTGACGGAGCTGGGGAGGCGGCCGGTGTGAAGCCCTGGGTGGCTGACACGTGCTGGGTCCCTGACGGCGTGCCCGCAGCAGCATCTTGTTGAGGCGGGGCCGCCTGAGACGGGCGCAGCTGCAGCGGCTCAACTGGCAGCACTGCGGGTGCATCTGCAGCATGTGTGCCTGCACCTCCTGCGCCAACTGCTGGCTGCTGACTGGGAGGTGGCAGCTCCTGTGAGCCGCTGGGTTGCTGGCCGCCAGGCCCCATGAGCTCCTCCTCCTGCAGCAACTCCTGAGGGTCAACCTGTGTGGCGGCTGCCTCCGCAGCAGCAGCCAGCTGCGTGAGCAGCCCGAGCGGCAGTGATGCAGCAGGCAGGCCCTGCGACAGGCCCTGCGACAAACGCCGTGATGCGGCGCGCACCAGGTGCTGTGATGCGCCAGGGCCCTGAGACCCGGGGGGGCCCTGGGACGTGCTGGGTCCCACTTGCTGTGTGCTGCCCATTGCGCCTAGGCGAGCCGCCTCGGGGTCATGCCACTGCACGGAGCTAGGCGCTGCAGCTGGTGGGAGTGGTGGCCGTGTGCCAGGCGTGTGCCTTGTTGGTGGGCAAGTTGCAGCGGGTAGTGCAGAAGGCATGGACAAGGGTGTCTCTGCAGCCATGTCCAGTGGCTGCTGTTGCTGTGCAGGCGAGGCAAACGGTGTGGTTATGCCCCCAGGCCCCGGCGCCAGGTCACTGCCCAGCCTCCCAGCACGCGCCCCAGGCCCCAGTGTTTGCGCGTTCCACATGCCTGCCGCAACCTGCGCCTGAGACGCCTGCCGTGCGTCAAACTCTGGCTGCCTGGGCCCGTTTAACGCAGAAATCAGCTGGCGCGATGCGAGTACGGCCGCCACGGCATCATCCCCCGGACCCGCCATCACATTGGCGGCCACTGTGGCATGCAGCAGTGCAGCATGATGCGGCGCAGCATGCACCTCGTCATCCGGGGTGCCCTTGCAGCTTACATCCCCAGCCAGCTGCCCAAACCCCCCTGCCTCTGGGTGTGCTGCCTGACTGTCTGCAGCATACTCCATCCATGCAGCTGGAGTGTCAGGCCTGCGCCGCACTGCAGCAGGTCGCTGCCAGGACACAAAGTCTGCGGACGCTGGCCACTCCTCGTCCCCCAGGCCCAACAAATCAGCTGCATCTTTGGTGCCGGCAGCACCGCGTGTGGGCGCTGGAGTCAACATGCCTGCTTGAGCAGGCTCTGGCAAGTCCTGAGATAGACGGGGCTGCAGGTGTTCCCCATGCAACTCTGCTGCTGGTGGTTGAGGGGGAGGAGCAGCCGGGGCCGGAGCCTGTGCTGCTGCTTGCGCGGCTCGTGCAGCAGCTTGGAGCGCATCCTGACGTGCGTGGGTTGTTGCCACTTGCTGCAGGGTACAGGCGGATAACCATGGCCAGCATGCATGGCGCTATCATGCGTTGGGAAAGGCGAGAGCAGCCTGTACCTGAACAAGCATACCGTACGCAACCATCCAACAAAGCAGAGGTGCTGCTGCGCGTGCCTCACCGCCAGCTCCGCCCGCACCGCCTCCACTGCCGCACACAGCGGCCGCGGCGTGCGGGGTGGGGATGGCGGCCGGGGCGGCACAGCACCGCCACACCGCGCCGCCTCTTCCGCCCACAGCGGCTGCAGCGACTGCAACAGGCTCGTGTTCTCATGCGCCTCGTCCAGCGGCGCACGGATGGCCTGTGGGGTTGCAGTGGCGAACGAACACACCAATAACTTCCATGGCAGCTTAGGTCACGGGTTCAGAACTGTTTCACGCACTACCTGATGCCAAGAGATGGAGGCTCAGCAGAGGAGACAGATCCTGTCGGCTTCCGACAGCACCCACTGCAGCTCATGTACCTATACACACAACAGTGTGCCTCATCTCACATGGTGCCTGTTGAGGACGTCCTCAATGCACGCGTCCAGCTCCAGGGCACACGTGCTGTGGCGCGGCAGCTCCTGCCGCACGCACACGTTGGACGGCCCCGTGATGGCCACGCGCATGTGTGGGGCCGCCAGGTCCACACATGAGCCCAGCCTAGCCTCCAACCCCAAACCTGGTTCACCATGCACATGGAGGCCACCTGCAGCCATGCCATGCACGCCATCTTGTGCCACGCCTCCTGCTGCACCAGTTTCAGAACCACCTGCGCCTGCCCCGCCGCTGCTCTCAGTTGCCCCCGGAACAGTCTTGCACGTCCACACCGCTAACCGCTGACTGCCTGTGAGCTGCGAGCCGCCGCTCCTTGCTGCACCTGCCTGTGGTGGCTGTGAACTCTTCACCTGGCCCTGCCCACACCGGCCATCTGCGGCCTGGCCATCTGTGAGTTGCCCACCATCCACGCCACCCTGGGCCTGCCCTGAGCCCGTCCCCAGCCCACCCAGTGAGAAGTGTGGGATGGAGCCCCCATGGCGCAGGTGGTGGTCCTGCTGCGAGGACGCCTCTGGCTGCGCTGCACCCGCTGTGCCTGCTGACCCAGCCGCACCAGCTCCGTCATCGTGCGGCACCTCTGCGTCCCAGCCTGGGCGCGGTTGTGGGTGTGTGGTCGGCAGGGGCATGCGGAAGGTGCAGCGCGACAGCGCCACGTGGCCCATGCCCATGAGGTTCAGGTCCATCTGCGCGCGTGTGAGCACACCAGCAGCAAACCGCTGATGCGGAACGATGCGGGCATGAGGAGCAGCATGCGGGCTGCAGGGCTGTCCTTGGCACTGTGGTGGGACATCCAGTTACCCTGATGCCATGCACGAGAAACGATGCGGTGTGTGCATGTTCACCACGGCACGTAGTGAACCGCAGGGTGTGAGGCGGCTGCACCACCAGCCCCTTCCCCCCTCCCCCACCCTCGCATACAGCATGTGCAACGCCACCAAAGTGTTTTGTGTACCTTGATCTGCAGCAGGTACGGCAGGTGCGACTCATATGGCTGGAACCGTCGGCCCAGCACAGCCCCGCTCTCCAGCAGCGCGGCAGCCTTGCCCACCTCCTGCGGGTTGTACCTGCAGTGCCGCAGCCAATGCACAGGGCGGTGCACATGCAGCGCATGGTGGTCCCGTGCATTGATGGAGTCTGTGCAGCCAAATGTGCAGGCTGAACACATATACACGTATGCATATGGTGCTGTGTACCAGCAATAAGCTTAGAGCAACTCCCACGCTGTTCAACAGCAAATAATGTGTCACAGCTCACAGTGAGATCTTGACGAACACACGCTCCTTTGCGTGATAGCCATAAAAGGGGCGGCCGCGCACAAGCTGTATGTTGTGTACCGCCTGCAAGCAGTGCGTTGCAAGCAGGAGCACCCCGGTGCTAGGCTGGATGCAACTCTGCGACCTGATTCGCGATGAAGAGCCTCCGGGGCAGCGCTGCTGTATCATACTACACATCACCACAGAAGCTGCCAGTTGCTGCAGCCTTGGGACTATCACGCTGTGTGCCGCACCTGGCGCTTGGGGGCCGCATCCGCGTGCCCCCCTGTACTGGTGCCCAGTGCAGCGCCCAGTGCCAGTGCCTTGTCCAGAGCAGCAGCCAGGCGGCGGAGGAATGATGCAGCTGCAGCGCAACACAATTGCAGCACAAGCCGCTGACAGGTGTGTCCATCAGGAGCATCAGACCATGGAAGCAACGCATCACGAACCCAGCCGCATTGAATAACTGCTCCACGGTGTCACACCTTGAACGGGGTGCCCTGGCAGATCTTCATCGTAAGGAATGTACAAGTACGGGAAGGCCTGCAGGGATGCAGCATGCCGTGGTAAGGAAATGCTTGTCTCGTTGTTGGTGCTTGCATGCACGGACTCTTTGTTGCAGCAGGAATCTCTGCCATGTTGCTGAGAGAAGTGCTGACTCACGTCTGAACACACAGCGTGCACAGCATGCACGGCGACAGCCACACATGTGCATGCCTTTTGCACACATTGTGGTTGGCTGCAGCAAGCATGCAATGGCCCAGCCTCTGGGCATGATGCTGTTCATCACCCTGGAGGAGTGCTGGCCTGACATGATGAATAAATGATGACAGTTTCAAGGGTCTTTGTAAGCCAGATCGCACCTTGTGCAGATGCATGCATGTCTTCTGGCCCGCGGGCGTAGATCCAAATATGCGGACCACTGGAACCAACTCAATAGCCACCCCCTCAAAGTAAGAAAAGCACACGTCCAGTCCTGGAATGGGCGGTGCCATGTAATAGTCAATGGACACCAGACGCACCAGCACTGGTGGGTCAGAAGGGTTTTGCTGGCTAGCCATGCTGCAATCCAGGTTTCAGCCATTCCACATATAAACAATTCATAATCTATCCATGGCCGGAGCGGAAGAGCAGGGGCCCCAACCCCGGAGTCCCATTATTTGACTAGCATTAATCGTTTCATACAATAGCATCAGAACTAGAAATACTTCCGGTCTGTTATGATCTTGATTGCAGGGTTTAGGGCTTCAGAAGGGCTGCAATTGCGTACGCTCAACCTTGCCCCATTTTTTCGGGTCGGCATGATACGGTGACCATGATAAACACAACGCCTGATGGCGGGGCTGGGCTGGCTGATGGCAAAAACGGTGCCTGGGGCTGCTTGCCAGCACTGGCGCAGCTGCGTGTTGTGGCGATGTTACCCACCCACTCTGTGCCAAATGTTCGGCTGGCTTGCAAAGAAATGCGGGATTTGGCCGACATGCACATCCAGCACATGGCCTTGCATGTGCGCATGCTGCACAGCCAGAACGGAGCTGGAGCAGAGGCCGTGCATGCAGCACCAGGCGTGCATGTTCATGGTGTGGCCACGGCACAGGAGCTGGCACATGGCGACCTGGTTGTGGGGTTTGGTGCAGCTCCAGATGCCTCGTTGTTGGCGGGCATATTTGAGGACGACGGTTCAGCAGCAACAGCACAAGAAGTGGCAGGGCAAGGGCCTCAGGCTGTGGGTGGCAATGTTTTAGATGGTGGTCTGGTGGACACCCGCGACAAGCCTGCAGCTGCCGCGGGGCAGCAGGCAACAGCAGGCACAGCAGAGCAGGCTGCAGCTTTACAGGGCGTACCTTATGCGCGTGCGCTCAAGGCGTGGGCTGGGTCCTTGCACACCCTGACCATTAAGGACCCACGCCCTGGGCCGGGTTCCCGCTTGCACTTGATGCCCCTTCTGCCAGCCGTGGTGTCCAGCCTTCCCCATCTCTCGCATCTGGTGCTGCACCAGGTGAACGCTCACCTAGCACATATGCGCAGTCTGGCAGAGGCAGCACCACCAGGGCTTTCACGGCTGGACATGCGGGTGAGGTTGTACACTCAAGGAGCTTTATTCCTGCTTGCAGTATGCCGTCTGCATGATTTGCTACATGGGCCTGCACATGTGATGGGCTCCTGGCCAGAGATCAGCGCCACGTGCTTTGCTTTGCCTTGCATCATTGCATGTGGCAGTGCGATGCATCTACTCACGCATGCACCTCATCTGCTGTGACACCGCGTCCTGTGCAGGCCCAGGGGCTTTGTATGTGGCCAATGTCCATGTGGACCATCCTGGCCAGCCTACCCGCCCTGACACACCTCGGTCTGACCAACTGGTACTTCAGTGGGGCTACTGGGGATGGTCTGTCACAGCTGTCGCAGCTGCACGCGCTCCACATCAGCAATGTGAGTGTGTGTTGCTGAGATGGCCAGGCGGGATTGCATTTGGCAGTCCACTTCTGTTCCTGGCTAGGCTGGCTGGCGGTGCTGCATGTGAGCAGTGCAGCATGTGCTGGTGCAACCTGTGCACCTTTGCCTGGCACGCACCAACATGCAACCTGACAGGCAGTGTGTTGTTTCAACTGTTGGTTGCGGGACCGCAGTGCAGCAACGTTGGTGACGGCTTGGGCGTGGTGTCCAGCCTGACACGACTCACCACCTGGGTGTACAACAACGTGCAGTACACGCACCCCATTTACCGCGAGTTTGTGGGTGTCAGCGCACTGCAAGGTGATTGTGTGGACACTGCATGTGTGCAGTTGTGTGGTATTGTTGCCGTCATGCCACAGTCATGCCACTGATGTACACCTGTGAATCCCCACGGTGCATGCCTGTGCTCATGGGTGTTGCAAGTGCGCAAGCCTGCTCGCTGCTGTAGGTCTTGGTTGCTTCGTTTGTTGTTGACAACGTGACACCCGCCTATTATCTATATATCATAAGCTCACTCACCTGAATTTGTGTCCCACGCAGGGCTGAGGGAGCTGGAGGCGATGGAGTCGGACTTCTTCCCTGATGAGGTGCGTGGCCTGAGGCGCCACCTGCTGCTACCACTGGCAACTGCGCCCCTGCCGGCCTGCGTGCTGCCCATCCGCTGATGTGCCCGACTAGCTGTTGTCAAGGATGCTGCCGTGCTGTGCGGAGGCAGCGGCAAGCGCAATGCATGTCATGTGTGCGGACATGAACTCGTGATGTGTATGCATGCGCACACATGACCTGTGCAGGTGGCTGCATGGGCGGGGCTGAGCGCACTGACTGCGTTGTCCCTGTCCTCCCAGTTCCAGCTCACACTGGATGCGGTGGCGGCCACTGCACCACACCTCTCATCCCTGGTGCGCCTCACACATGGACTGTGCGTGCTTGCGCTGGGGAGCGTTCCAGTGCTCCGGCTGGTATCTGATGCTTTGCATGCTCAGCGCAGCAGCAGCAGCAGCAGCAGCAGCAGCAGCAGCAGCAGCAGCAGCAGCAGTAGAACAACACTGTTTGCGACTTCTAACACAGCACCCATCTCTGCAGTGGCTGCGGTAGCAGACATGCTTATTGGACTGGAGTCGTATCAGCCGGCTAGGGTGCCTATTGGTGCCTCCTGAGCCTGATGTTGCTCATTCCCTCTCTCAGCAGGGATCCATGCACTCATATGCACGTTGTGTAGCACCTGCGTACATGCGCGCGCACACCTACGCACTCTGCAGGTGGTGCTGCAGCTGCCGGACGTGCTGCTGACCGCTCCGGTGCTTACCGCCCTGCGTGAGGGCACACCTCGCCTTGCGCGCCTACGTGTGGCATGGATCCATGTCAGTGATGCAGATGTGGAGCCGCATGGCGGCCCGACAGGCGTGACTGTCGCAGCAGACATAGGTGGGGGATCTCTGGTGCAGCTGGAGTTGGAAACGGTGGATTCTGCCATAAGGGACGTCATGATGCGGGGCCAGGTCAAGATGTCCATAGATGAGAACGAGGCAGCCAGGGGTGGGGCTGACAATGCAGGAGCCCTGCAGAAGGTGGTGAACCAGGTGGGTAGCCACAGCTGGGCCTGCCAGCCTTATCGTTGCCATGCCGTACGTGGCTGTGCTGGGGCAAATGGGCTCTTTGGTGCACAGCGTGCATGATGTGGTGCGCGTCCCACGACGAGTCTGTGCTTCATGCCCCATGTATGCGTGCCTGACATGACGCCATGTCGCAGGTGTGCGAAATGATCATCGCACCCCTTGCGCGTGATGTAGCCCGCGACGTTGTGATGGCGGCCCGGGCACACAGCCAGTGCTTAAATCCAGGTACCCGCCCCATCCATGCGCACGCCCCTCCGGCTGGTAGCCACTCCAAGCCAGCTACAAGCGGCAGTGGCAGCAGCAACGTCAGTGTTGGTGTTGACAGCACAGCAGGCACTGCCAGCTCAGCAGCAGAGGAGCTGTTTCAGGAGGCACTGAAGCAGCTGGAGTCAGAGCTGCCATCTGCCATGATCACAGCGATCCACAGGTCTATACGTGTGCGCGGCAACTGCAACCTTCCTATGCAGTACCTGGACCAGTGCGTGCGCCGGGTGGCCGGTCCTGCAGTTGCCCTGTTCGCTCCCCGTGTCATGGACCTCATCAACCAGGAGCTGGCGCATCAGGCGTGTGAGGCGCGTGCACGTGCCGCCCTGGCACACTCGGGCCTCACCCACTTGTGCTTGAACCGTCCTTATGACTTTCGGCACACATGCAAGCTGCCCCTGGCCGATCTGTTCCCGGGCCTCACGTCTTTGGAGGTGGGGAGTGACAGGCTGCTCGGTGGTCAGCACTGTGACTGGCAGCAGCTGTTCGGGAACCGGCGGTGCACCTGGTCAATGGCCCTGGTGCGCCTGCGCCCCGCACCTCTGCAGACCACATGTGAAGCCACACTTTGTGCTGGTGCGTGTGGCTGCTGCTGCGGCTCATGGGCATGCAGTTCAGAGTTCGGCATGCTGTACTGTACTGCACTGAAGCATGTACACACGCCTTGGTGTACTTCCTTAGAGCTGGTTTGATCCGCAACACATCCTTGCACCAGTAAGCCTTGCCAAAAACAGACATGTGCTTGTTTTACTCGCCTGTGGCACAGGCATGCTCAACTGCGCTCAGCTACCAGAGGCGCTGCCTGCTGTGTCTTCACTCACACTCCTGTGTGAGCATCTGCAAGCGAACGACTGCTTGCGACTGGTGCGCGCATGGCAGTGAGATGTGCAGCACTTGCAGAACTGACAGTCGGTGGGCGCGAGGTGTGGAGTCTGCAATCGCTATGCATGGAAGGATACCATACGTTTTGTTGACATATGCATGAGGGGCACAATGGGGTCACAGACACCTGTGCACGATTCTGCTCAATCTGTCTGTGGTTAGCTGTTGGAGCCACACTGACAGGCTGTTGTAATTGCTGGCCGTGTGCTCGCTGCAGCCTGGGGAAGTGCTGCACTGGCTGGGCGGCCTGCGGCGTCTGTCGCTCAACGTCAGCTGCATGCTGCTGGCCCACCTGCCCACAAATGCGCTGCCCGCGCTGGTGCGCTGCGCACCCATACAGCCCCTGGTGACATGACAGGATGTGCAGCGTCCCAGTGCCTGCGATGCTGGTCCTGGGCCATCCAGCTCCCTTGTCATTCCTATCCTGCCCAACATGCGTGTGGCTGTGACCCACACGCTTGCCTGCGCCTACATGCGGTGCTTCATAGCACGGCCATGCACACAGCCCTCGCACTCTCTGCCCCACCGGCATGCCATGTGTGGCGCAGGAGGAGCTGGTGCTGGTAGAGTGCTTGGAGCTGGAGCGCGTGTCACTGGGCCATGTGGCGCGCACTGCACCTCAACTGCGCACGCTGCGCCTGCTGTGGTGGGTGTTGCGCTGCGCGTTTCGGCTGCACTGATGCTGATGTGTGCTTTCCACACTGCATGCATTGTTCATGACCCCTTCTGTGTTCCGTGTGCGAGGACGTGTGCTGCTAGGTGCATAACAGCATGATCTGAGCAATACACGTGGAGCTCCAGCAGCATGAGTGGTTTACAGTCTCCTGGTGTGCTGCAACTACCCACAGGTGCTCACATGTGCACAACGGGCTGCTGCTGGGGCTGGCGCATCATATGCAGCTGAGTTCAACAGGAGGGGATGCAGCTGCAGCGTGGGCAGAAGGGGCGGAGGTTGTGGAGGAGGAGGAGCCAGAAGGACAGGAGGAGGGAGGGATGGACCTGGATGAGGCGGATCATGACCAGGAAGGCACAGCATCAATACTATTAGGGATGAATTTACAAGCTGTGTCAACTGCGGTGTACGTGGACACCATTTCAGATGCGGAGGGCATCGGGGACGAGGATGAGGGTGAGGGCATGGAAATTGCGCCTTCAGCGGGAGGCCTTTCAGGAGCAGCAGGCACCTCATGGCCGGCCACCTTAGGCCCTGCAGGCGGTGCCGGCACTGGTGGGACCCCAGGTGCCGCTGGCAGCGCAGCAGCACATGCCAGCACAAGTGCTGTGGGGATCAGTGAGATTGAGCCCGCCCCGGATGAGGGTGTGCAGGCGGACCATGAGGACGTTGTCCCAGGGCTGCATGTGCTGCAGCACCTGGCAGTGCACCACCTGCCACAGCTGCGGCTGCTGCACGTGGTGTGCTCCACCTCCTTCATGCCCTCCCTGCGGCACGCTGCGTGGCTGCAGCGTGAGGTGGATGCTGCGCGTGCCCAGCTGGCGCGCAGTGCTGGGCCGGCGGCAAGGGATGCAGCTGCATGTGCGCCCTCAGACGGCAGCGCAACGCAGGCGTGCCAAGGTGCCACTTTTGATGTGGCATGGTGTGGGTTTGGGGATCAAGTGCTGGGGCCTGGCGAGCATGTGCGTGCCCATCTCAGGCAGGCGCGTGTTGCGCTACCTGATGTTGTGCGCTGGGACCTTGGGCTGGGCTTTTGAGGCATGGGGCCAAGCCTATCCTGTACCTGCTGTTGCATTATCCAGCGCGCTCCGGGGATGGCACTGCATTTGAGGGCAGGCCGCAGCAATGATGGTCAGCTGTTGTGCTAGCGCTGCACCTTTATGCATTGCACACATTTGGATCCGTCAATCACAAGACAGCACCGTTCGCAAAGTTGGCTTTGGTGCTGCCCTGTGTTCTTGTGATGTTACTGTCCAAGACCCATGCATGCAAACAAGTTGTTCAGATATGCGTCTCGGATATGCATGCACACAGTTACTTGTGTTGCCATGGGCGGTGCAACATTTACAACTCTTGTGGGTCTCAACGTTGAAGATGGAACAGTGGTAGATGAGGTGCGTTCAGGCGTTCCAGCATCAGCAAGTCCTACAACCCTCATCTGCGAGTTGTAGGCAAATGATAGGGTAGCAAGCATCAGCAGACCTCGATGTATTGGTTGCATGTTGAGCTGCCAAGAGCACTGACATAAGTGGGCACTGCGTGCATGACATGTTGCACACATAGAGGTTGGTGTTCCACCTGGCATGTGTGGGCTGTAAGAATCAGATGTGCAGCGGCATAGTTGGCATATGGATCCGGTGAGATGTGCATCATGGTCTACCTGGCAGAAAGCTCAGGAACGACTGGAACCAGTGCATTCTACCTCATAGTCATAGCAACTTGCATTGAGGCATGCCAGTGTGACACACATGGTACCGCCAGGTTGTAGTGCCCGAGTCAATCAAGAGAAACACAGGCGTGTTCAATACATAGATGTGCCTTGCAGTCGGGCTAGAGCTTGAAACGTCGAAAGAAAGGGCCGACGATGGGTGACCGAGGATACCGTGGTGGTGGCGGAGGAGGTGCGCAACTGTATCTATTGGATGCTGAGTCGCATGAGCCGTACCTTCTGCTGACGATCCTGACGGCAACAGTGCCTGGGTTGCTGTGGTCCTCGAATCCTGTGCTCTCGCGCGATGCGCGATCAGCACTTCACTCCTTGGCTGTTGCACGCAATGGGCCTGGCCCGATCGGTGGGCTGGACCAAGAAACCCAGTTTGTGCATTTTGATGGGCGGGGGGTGGGTGTGCTGGCTGCCCCTGCCTCATTGCATTGGCATGGTCTGGCACGAATTTGTCCGATTGCAGCTCCAGCAGCCCAGCATTCACTGCAGGTGCTGCCAGGGCTGCACCGCAGCAGGGAGGGGGCATGGGGTTATACAGGGCAGTGTGTGTGGGTGAGAACCCTGGTTGGCTGTCAGGCGCCTGAAGCACTATGACATCCTTGGCCTGCACATGGCGGCCCAGGGTGCACAGTGCAACAGGGCATTGAGTGCATGATCCCAAGATCATGTGCTGATGTGTCGCAGCTGTGCGTCCACGCCTAGCTAGGTCTGGGCCAGCGTCCCACGTGCAGCTGCTCAAAACGTGGATGCCTCATAATGTGCACAGCAGCTGCAGTGTTTGTTGTGCACACCAGTTATCAGGCACTATGGGTCCAGGGATGATGTCAGCAGGCCTGCATGACAGCACCTCTCTATCCTGCCCCCCCTTAGTCACCAGCCCCATCCGCCCTCATCGTAGCTCCACATAAATGACGGCGGACAGCAGGTGGGGGCTGGAGCGCATCCTACACATATGGAGCCCTTGCCCCCTCAGCACTCCGCCATTTACACACCCATGCCTGCCCCCTCCCCAACCCACATGCACACACGCAAGCAGGCGGCAGGGGCGGGGGCGGCGGGGGCGGAGGCTATGGTGGTGGCCGGGGTGGTGGCGGAGGCTATGGCGGTGGTGGGCGTGGTGGCGGCGGCGGTGGTGGCCGAGGTGGCGGTGGTAAGTGATTTGTGTTCTTGCCAGCCATGTCGCTGGATCTCTTGGCATGCGGCCTGTGTGAGGGGCTGAGCAGCTGGATGCCGCGACCGTAGTCAGTCCCTGCAGCCCCACACACTGTGCAAGCCCAAGGTGGTGCTGCTGCACGCAGTACCTGTTCCTGTTTGCCTTAAACCTGCACATCATGCCTGATCCCGGTATGCATTGTAATGGGCTGTTACATCCCTGCGTGCGCATACTGCTTGGCCGCAACAGCATGGTCGCATGCCACCTGATGCGCACCTCAAGCACCCAGCACTGCGCACCATTACCCCAGCCCTCCGTACCACATGCACAGGCGGTGACTCTGGCGAGATAAACCCCATTCAGGGCCTGCAGCTGCTCACCTCCAAGCTGTCAGCACTCAAGCTGGGAGCCCCCAAGCAGGTGTGTGATGCTGCTGTGCTTTGTGCAGTGATGTGCGTTGGGGCCGGTGGGGAGGCGGTGGGATGGTCCAATGCACTTTGGCTTACCAGTTGGAGCTTTGTCGCTCTGAGGCGCCATCGAGGCCGGGTTCTTTCCCAGGCGGTTTGTATTTGGAATGCAGCTGATGTCATCGTGCTCCTGTTTAGTGTGTGCCCCACACGTTTGAAACACCTTGGGACCCTAAACCCTAAAACCTGAACCCTAAACCTAACACCTAAAACCCTAAAACCACCTGAGTCTCGCACCCTGTGTGGTGGTATGCGCACAGGTTGCCCAAGCCGCGCACCTGCCCATGCGACCCTCCTACGGCACTGCGGGGCGCGCCGTCAAGGTGCTGGCCAACTATTTCGCCATCACCCCCGGCAATGGTAAGTGGACCTTTTGCTCTGACGGCACCTGCAACCTGCGCTACTGCGACTGCTGCAGAATGCCTCTTGTCTGGAAGCAGGCCGCTGTGGGCACCCTGCACATCTCCAGTTTCCCACGAGGTGTTGAGGCTGTGCGCTGTCCCTGTCCCTACCCCTGCCTGCGTTCGTGTGTGCTGGATGGGGTGGTTGGACAAGTTAGTTGTATCTGGTAGCCAGGGGCTTGCGTATGGTGTGTGCGCCAGATGTGTGCTACGTGCGAGGCACGTGCCATACCACAGCCACCCCCAGTAGTTGCCAGCACCTTGTCGAGGTGATGGCAATACTGGGGGCAGCTGGGGTTGTAGTGATGCCCCTCCCATACGCGCTCCACTCCGTCCCCCACCCCCACCCCTGTATCCCCTCTCGCTGGCCCCTTTACATGCAGCCTCCTCGACTCCCGCCTGCTCAGCACCCACTGAGCACTTACACAGTAAAGTGTCTTTGCCTCAGCCAATGTCACTGAATAATCCTAATGAACCCCACAGCCTAGACCCACCCCAAGCCTGGTGCTCACGCATGTGCCACACCCCTGCATGTGTGCTCCAGCCTTCTCCGGCATCGCGGTCCACTACGACGTGGACATTGTCCCCAAGGGTGATGAGGACAAGCCAAAAGGTGCGTGATCAGTCACAACGGGTGGTGCTCTGTTGGTGCTGCTGACTTGGCGTGTTGCCGCTCAGGCTGCTGCCTAGTTTGGAGCTTTTGCATGAGGTTTGCGGCACGTGCTGCTCAGAGCCCACAGTACAGTAGGGTCAGGGGCCGAGGAGAGGCTTAGCATGTGTGTCACCTTGAGAACCCAGCGTCTTGATTGGACCGCAGCAGGGTGGGTGTGGGATATGCTGCACACGCATTACTGCTCATCACTGACAGGGCAGCCCCGTGCACCCTGCCCAGGCTGCCAACGACCGCCCGCCTTCACAGCACACATCAAACCAGCAAACACCAGGCCGAGCCCCTTGACTGTCCCTCCAGCATTAGGATGCTGATTGTGCCCCAATGTGCTGCAGGCCCCGGTGGTCGCAACATGCCTGCCAAGCTGTGCAAGCTGGTGGTCACTGCACTGGCGGCACGTGAGAAGTGGGCGGCCGGCTGGGCATTTGACGGCCGCAAGAACATCTACGCACCCGCCCGCTTCCTGCCGGCAGTGAGTGCATATCATGTGCGGTATACTTTGGCGTTTGAGTGTGTCACTGCGTTGCTGGGTCACACACTGTCGCACCGGTGTTGTACACAGGCCAGCCAGTATGAGGTCACACTGGAGGATGAGGAGCCTGGTGCGCAAGCAGCTGCTGGCGCAGGCGCAGGCGCGGGCCCTGCGGCTGGCGGCCGTGGTGCAGGTGGTCGTGGTGGCGGCCCCTGCGGCTGCCGCGCCTTCGGGTGCGGGCCGTGGCGGGCGTGGGGCTGCTGGCGGTGCTGGGGAGAAGAAGCCGCGCGAGCGCGTGTTTGTGGTGCGCGTGCTGCCTGGTCCTGCTGTGTACTGTTTGTGCGAGGCATGAGGCGGTTGGTGATGCTGCCACGGCCGTCCGTGTTTTGCTTGCTGGCCAGCTGTGCTGTGCTGCTGTGCCTGTACAGCTCAACTGAAGGACTGTATGCCACCGATTTGGTCACAGGTCATCATACGTGAGGTGGCCACGGTGGACACCAAGTATGTGTTTGATTACATCCAGGTAGGTTTGCGATTGCACGTTGCAACCTCATCAGATTTGAAGGAGTGGCTGTTTTGATAGGATTGATCAAATTTATGGCTCCTGTGTGCAGTAATGGTGATGATGAGTGTCATTTTTGAGACAGCTGAGGAGGACAGGTGTGGTATCTCTGCGCTGAGTTGGTGTGATGGCTGCACTGCAGCAGAAAGGATTGCCCGTACTTCATGTGCTGTACTGCTGTGTACTGTGCTGCCGCACGTGCAGGCAGCCCGTCAGGCTGGTGCGCCGTACCGCGAGCCTCCACGTGATGCGCTGCAGGTCTGTCCATTGTGCCACCTGTGAACGCCAGTCGCACTCTTGACAGCCAGATAACTAGCCCTATCAGAATCGTGCACGAGAACAGGTTTCCTGATGTGTTGATACTAGGCTGTGCTCATCCTGCCTGTGTCGCCTGTGCCACTGTACTGGGTCACAGCTTCTGCTCTCCTCCCCCCTGTGCTTATCAAGTGATGCAGGCCTCTACAAAATGTGTGCCAATGTGCCAATTGGGGATATGCTCGCTCAGGGCATGCTCGATGAAAGCATGTGCCATCGCGCACAGCCTCACTCGCTTATGCACCCGCTCTCGACCCGCACCCTCACACTCCCCGTCATACCCACCTGCACCCTGAGGCTGGCCCCACCACCAGCAGCAGCACCACCACCACCTGCTGACCCCCTGCACTGCTTGGCATGCAAAGCTGCTGCTTCCAATCCGTCATTGCTGCGCCTGCTTTGCACCCGCCACAGGTGCTGGATGTGGTGATGCGCTGGATCGCGTCCAATCACCCCGACTGCGTGGCTGTGGGGCGGTCCGTGTACTTCCCCGCGCACTCCTCGCGTATGAGCGGTGGCCTGGACACATGGAGCGGCTACACACAGGTGGGGTGTGGGTGTGGGTGTGCGTGCTGTGTTGTCCTGTGTTTTGCTTGCTGTGCTGCAGGGCCTCGCTCTGGTGCTTGTTGTTTGCACAGGCGCATGGTGCCAGCGCGTGAGCAGTGTGCGCCGCTGCAATTACACTGCACCCTTCACCACCCCACCGTCCCAGTAGTACACCTCCCCACCCGCACACACTCTGCACAGGCGTTCAAGGCGTGCCAGGCGGGCCTCATGCTGAACGTGGACACCGCCACCACCGCGTTCCTGCGTGGTGGCCGCCTGCCGGAGGTCATGGCGGCGGTGTGCGAGTTCAGGTGGGGGCACTCTGTGGGTGGGAGTGTGTGGTGGATGCTTTGGGGTGAGGGGTGTGTGCTCATGTGGTGGTGAGGGCGGGAGGCTGCGACTTCGCCACTGGAATGCTATGAGCTGCCATCAGTGGGTTGCACCCTTCATCACCCTTGTTGACGTGGCTGAGCCGATGCGCGTGTCCATTCGCACCCACGCATGCACCACATGCATGGCTGGCAGGGGTTCACTGGATCAGTTCACGTCGCGGCCGCTGCGTGCGACGGACGTGCGGCGCCTCAAGAGCCTGCTGTTCAACGTGCGGGTGAGTGGCCCATGCACATGTGGGTAAGCACCCGCTGGGCTGCGCCCCCCTGACCCTGCCGCACTCCTTTTGCGCTGCTGTGACAGCCTTGTGACAGCATTTGCCGCCTTGGGATGTGCTTGCAGTCCGCTCTTGCCAGCTTCTTCACCTCAGGCTGGCAAGTTGGGCACTGAGTGTGACACCTGCACCCAGGTGAACGTGCGCATCAAGGGCGGCCGGTCGCGCTCCAAGGTCATCAAGGGCATCACTGACCAAGGCGCAGCACAAGTAGGCAATACAACCAGCGCGATGGCAATGTGTGGTGTAGCGTGGTTAGCTGCCTGGGCGGTGCTGTCTTGTGCTGTCCATACTGAACGCCAGATGCTGCCAGATGCTTGGTTGATTGTTGCAGTTCGTGGACGTCCTGTGCATTGTGGTAGTGAACGTCAGTTGAAATGATACATCACCCCTGCAGGTCATGTTCTACAATGACCAGAAGCAGCGGCAGATGAGTGTGGCTGACTACTTTGCGGACACAGGTGTGTGTTGTGGGTGGTGTGTCCTGATGTCCCTCGTAAACGCATGAACTGGTCGCTGTTTGCAAGTGCTGGGTCACCACAGCAACGGCCTGTGTTTGTGCCCACCACTGCCTTGGCCCTTTGAACTGTGAACAGCTGCATGCTGCTTATGTCCTGAGGCCGGTGGTGCAGGAGTCGGTCTCTGCTCATCCACAAGCCCTAATGTGTGTGATGCATGGCATGCCATACAGCAGTCCACGCTTATGATAAGCGCTATGCCGCGCTAACCTTTCACTCAATTGTGCGGATGGATTGAGCCTCAGGCCGCCGCCTGACCATGCCCGCCATGCCCTGCGTCAACGTGGGTGACTCGTCCAAGGCCGTGTTCATCCCGGCGGAGCTGTGCGAGTGAGTGTGTGGGGTGTGGCCATGTCATGCGCCCGGCTAGGGATGAGCGTGCCGACAGCAGTTTCATTTCTTCCCCAGTCTTGCGCGGCCGCGGTTGGGGAGCAACTGAAGGGCTGCGAAGCTCTTGCGTGCTGGGATGTCTGGGCACTGGCTGGGTGGTCTCAACAGCTTGCTAGGGAAGGTGTTCCGGAACTTATCAGACGTTGGGTGCTGTGAACATTCTCATTCTTGGGGCCAGTGAAACACCTACACGTGCACTCACGCGCCCGTCACGGCCCTTGGGTGCACTCAGAGTGCTGCCCGGGCAGCGCCGTGCGCGTCTGGACGCCAAGCAAACGGCCGACATCATCAAGATGGCCGCGCAGCACCCCGCTGTGAGTCGACTGCGCAGTGCATGTGCGTGTCCTGTGTTATGTGCACATGCTGTTTTCTTGAGGTGGTTGAGGCGAGAGCTGTCATGCGCATGCTCAGTATGCCGCGGCTCTGCCTTCACCCCTTGTGGGGTAGGCCCACAGCAAAGGTGCACGATATTACTGACTGCCTGACTTCTGTTGCGAGTGTCCCTCACATGTGTGCGTGCTGCAGGACAAGGCACACTTCATCAGCACTGCGGTGGAGGACCTGGGCCGTGTGGCAGCTCCCATGATGGCCAAGTGGGGCCTCAACCTGGAGCGTGAGTGAATGGGCAGCCATCTTGTAGATATCAGCAGGGGACGACCAGCAGCTACAGTGACAGCTATAGTAACGCAGGGGACGGCCAGGAAATTGAACAGCCATCAGCAGCTTTAGTACTGGCGAAGGAGGGGTACAGTTGCTATGAGATGCATGACGACCTGAGCTGCTGTTTGTAACATTGCCAGTGCTGTTCCACATGCTACTGCACGGTGCTGCATTGCATTGCACTGGTCTGGTTGCAGACCACATGGCTGACGTGTACAGCACCTAATTGTGCTGCTGCAACGACGTGTACTGCTCTGGGCTGTACTGCAGACCGCATGACCGAGGTGGAGGGGCGCATCCTGCCGCAGCCTGTGCTGCAGTACGGCTCACCCGCAGCATTTGATGTGGGCACCCGCGGCTCGTGGTGAGGCTGGGGCAGCCATGGTAGCCCTGCACCCTTCCCATTGCTCAGACAGAAGGCCAGCACAGCCGTTCACTTGGTGCTGTGTGCCTGATGCCTTCCCTATGATCATTACTGTGCACACAGGAACTTGCAGAATGTCAAGTTCCTGGAGGGCAAGCCACTGCAGGTGGGTGCCTGGCATATGTGCGTGGCGGTTGGTGACCCGGCGGTTGACACGCAGGGACCGTGTGAAGTTGTCCAAAGAGTGTGAGATCTGTTCAACATATTTGGGTCCTCCGCCTCGGGCCAGATGCTGATGTGCCCACATGCCAAAATGGACCTGCCATTTTTTCGGGCTGACTCGTGCTGTCTAACGCCTCTGCTACATGGAGTGTTTGTCTAGAGTAAGAGCTTGCATGTACACCCACCTCAGTGGTCCCATGCCACATGCATGCACATGATCAGTCGCGTGTATTGCACCTGCACCCCCCAGGCATGGGCTGTGGCGTCCATCATGTCCCAGGATGATGCTGAGGGCGACAACCCGCTGCAGGAGTTCCTGCAGGACCTGTACCAGATGTGCGACACGTGCAGTGTGAAGGTGTGGCCGGTGCTTGGCCTGGTGTGCCGTGGCTGCGGTTTGGTTGTGTCATTTGACGACACACTCTGCTTGCGACAGGGCCCTTAGCCCTCGCACTGTTGCCAGTGCCAGTTCCATCAAGTCGCTCTTCATTTTGCTGGATGCAGACAGGGATGCCAGGCAGCCGGTGCAGCTCATGATCTTCAAACAGCCTGTTGGTGTTACTGTCCATGCCGCTACAGGTCGCCAACAACCGCGCAGCCTGGCCACCGGTTGTGTACGCCACACAGCAGACCAGCATCTCGGTGAGGCTGTGTAGGATGTGCAGGAGACCACGATTGTGTTGTTGTATGCAGCCGTGACCCTGCATCAGAACATGCCTGGACATTGCCCCTCCCCGCCCCACCCCCCAACCCCCCCAACCCAACCCAACCCACACACCCCACCCTGGCGATGCACAGTGCGTGGACATCCACCTTTGTTCACGCGGTTGGTAATAATAATAGTATCACGCGGTTGGTGATGCCCTGTATTGCCATGTACCGCCTTGTGCTGCACTGCAGCAAGTGGTGACGCGCGCTGTTGAGGTGGCCCAGGCCAAGTACAACCGCCGCCCCCAGCTCATCCTGGTGCTGCTGCCCATGAAAGTCCGTGTGTGGGAAGGGCGTGAGAGTAAATGATCGTCTGGCTGTTCGGTGGTGTAGTTGTATTCATCTTGTGCTGTACAGCATTCCTGGCCGCCAGCATCCCTGCTTTGCACTGTTCCTCCGAGCCGTTTGAGCTCCCTGTATGCATGTCCTGACATGTATTGTCTCCACAGGACGCACAACTGTACAAAGAGGTGAAGCGTGTGAGCGACACAGAAATCGGCATCCCATCACAGTGCTTCGTGGTGGGTGTGCAGTGCCTTGCGTGCCATGGCACCTGTATGTCTTAGCGCATGCCATCTTTGCAGCCGAGTACCTGCCACCTGAACTCCGTCAGGCGTGTTGTTACCACTCGCACCCGCACCAGCTGCAGTGCAAGTACTGTTGTAGACGCTACTGCATGCCACGGTGCTACGCTGCGTTACAGGCACGCCAGGCTGGCGTGGGCTACGGCAACCAGGCGCGCGGCCGTGCGCAGTACACCGCCAACCTGGCCTTGAAGGTGTGAGCTCAGTGTGGAACCAATGCTGAGATCAGATGCAGTGTTTGTTGCTACAATCACGGCATTGGCCTCATTCCGCCCCCACAGATCAACGCAAAGCTGGATGGTGTGAACGCGCGCATCCTGGCGGGTGACGCAGCCAACCCCTGCCGCCTGCTGCCTGTGGTACGGACCGTGATCATGCTGTGTGGCACAATAATGTGTGGGTGAACAAGGAGGCACGGGTTCATTGTGTACGTACTGCTTGCTGCATGATGGCCTGCTGTGATGGCTCTGGATCTCCGGTCCAGCTGCTGCTTAACTGAAGGGAACTGGTGCAGCACCTGTGCAGCACTAGCGGGCGCTAGCGGAGTAGCATGCGCAGCCTGTAATGTCCCACTTATGTGATAGATGAGGCTGCGCATCACACACAAGCAGCCCACAGCATGGCCCGGGGGCTTGCACCGCCCTACTGACAATTTCACAGTGTACATAGTCACACTGCGCACACACCCCACGCACACGTGCGCTGCAGCTGGGTGGCTACCAGCACTACCTGGTGCTGGGCGCGGACGTGACACATCCCACTGCACAGGCGCGCCGCTCCAATGCCGGGGAGCGCTCCATCGCGGCCGTGGTGCGCATGCGTGGCGTGGGAGGGGCCTGGGGCATGATACTGCAACGCTCTGCCGCTGCGGATGTGCAGTTGAAGTTGATCCAGTGCATGCTGCTGAGCTCATGGAGACGACTGCTGGCCTGCAGCGGCAGCACCAGAAGGGACAGGTGGAAGCAGCTCTGGGGCCTGTCACACCCAGCTACCTGAGTGCTTTGTTGTCGGCTGTTGTGCTCTGCAGCCTTACAACATGTGGCACAGCGTGTCAATTGCGGTGTAATGTGGCTGTGACCGTGGTGTAGGTGGGTTCGCGCGACCGCTCGCTCACCAAGTTTGCGAGCCGCCTGCTGGTGCAGGATGCGGGGGCTGAGGTGCGTTGGTGCGGCTGCCACTGTTGGTCTAGTATGGTATGGGGCAGGGTGGTGGTGGTGGCGGTCGTAGGTGGCGGTGCCGGTGAGCGGGCACGGGAAGGGCTGGTTGCATGGACTGCTGATGGCTGCATGTTGTGTGCGAGAAATGCCGCACCACCCTATGTGAGCCCCCCCATGCTCTGCTGATGCCCTACACGCTGCGCTGCTGGGTCACACACCCACACACAGGTGATTGTGGAGCTGCAGGGGGCAGTGAGGGACCTGCTGCTGACATACTACCGTGAGAATGGCAAGGTATGAGCTGTTTGTCATATGCCCATCTTGCTGTGCATCTGGATGCCGTCTTTGGCTCGATGGCATTGAGCGTTGATGTTGGCAAGCGCTGTATGTATCTGCAGCGGAGCTGTGATGTGCATGGCCACATGTGCACATCATGTGCTTGCTGCCGCCTCGGAGCCAGCTGCCCCCACACGTGTGGATGCACGTTTTCAACACGCACACAACCCCGCAGGCCAAGCCCGCTGCCCTGCTGTTCTACCGTGATGGTGTGAGCGAGGGGCAGTTCAAGGAGGTGCTGCAGCACGAGGTGGCCGCCCTGCGAGCGGTAGGTGCGCTTTCAGTGCTGATGGTGACCGCACACTGTTATTACAGTGAACATCAGACACGATGGTTCAAGCATGCTGTCAGACAGCCATGGGTAGGCTTTGCCAAATGGCAGTGGTCAATGGCAGCCATGGCGGGTGTGGGGAAGTATGCGGTACGCCCATGTGCAATGTTGGCATTGTTGCATCAGTGGTGGCAGCTGTGGGTTGCCCCTCACCCCCAGGCGTGCAAGTCGCTGGACGAAGCATACGCCCCCGCCATCACCTTTGTGGTGGTGCAGAAGCGCCACAACACGCGCCTGCTGCCGCCCCAGCAGGGCGGTGCCAGCGACCGCAGGTGAGCGTGTGAACAGTGGCGTTCCAGCTGGCAGGCACAACTGCCTGCCCTTGCTGATTTGCTGTGCATCAACGTCTGACCTTGCCCAAGCAACAGTTGCAGCGCTTTTTGAGTGCAATTCACTTAATCAAGTGTACCCCTACCTGCTACCATTCGTCGCACTCACACTGGCCTGCGCACCCACCTCGTGTCCCGCACTGCAGCGGCAACATCGTGCCCGGCACTGTGGTGGACCGCACCATCTGCGCCCCCTCTGAGTTTGACTTCTTCCTCAACTCCCACGCCGGCATCCAGGGCTCCAACAAGGCCGCACACTACCATGTGCTGGTGAGCAGGAACATGGCTTGCATGAGGCTTGGCAAGACTGCGGCATGTTGTGTGGGGGCAATCTGGTGTATGATGTGTGTGCAGAGTACTGTGCGCGGTACACGCGTTTCCATTGTGACTGTTAAGAGAGTTTGTCCATGGTAGGGGCAGCATTGTTCCAGGATGCATACATCAGCAAGTTCTGAAAGGTGCCAGGGTACAGCGATCGGGAGTGGCTGCATATCACACGCAGCTGCTGTCATGGACGCACTGGATGATTTGCAGAGCTGCGTCCAAGTGTGCTGATGCTGACCTATGCATTGTCGTGCTGACCTGCGTCCAGGTGGATGAGATGGGGTTCAGCGCAGATGGGCTGCAGCTGCTCACCTACTGGCTGACCTTCACCTACGCGCGCTGCACGCGGTAGGTGGTGCGGCCGCGTGCACCTGCTGGTCCCCTGCGTGCTGCCTGAACGTGCGGACAGAGAGTCCACGCCGCTCTGCTCTGTGTACGGGATGGCACAGATCAATGGCTGGGAGTTGTGGGGTGCCCGCTGCCTCTCCCTTCATGTGCCTGCAGCTCATGTGCACTCCATACCGCACGCTCCTTGCTCTGCCCATGCCTCACGCCCTCCATCTGACACCGCATGCTCTCACCCCCCCCCCCCCCCCCCCCCCCGTGACCGCTGCAGCTCTGTGTCCTACGTGCCCCCCGCGTACTATGCGCACCTCGCCGCATTCCGCGGCCGCACGCTGGCCTCCACATCCGATGACAGCGCGAGCGAGGTGTCAGGTGGCCAGGGTGGGTGGATGGCCTGGACATGGAACAGTGGTCCTGCTGGTTCGCCTTTTGTCCGGCACGAGCATCTGCTGATGGTTTGGTATCGTTGTGTAGATCGGTCGTGTTGGGGTCTGATCTCGTCACCAAGTGCCTGCAGCATCAGCAACACGCAGCTGCATTTCTACCACCAAATGCTTGGGTGCATGATGTAGTGCAGCCATACAGACTCTGATCCCCAATGGAGATGTGCCAGACGTGACTTTCCTGTGCCATTTGCCATGCAGGCGTGATGCAGTTTGCCACCATCCGGCCTGAACTGGCCAACTGCATGTTCTACATGTGAAGTGTGCACTGGCGCTGACGAACAGCACGGCACCAGCATCATGTTGAGCCCCAAGAGTATTGCAAACCAATTGAATTGATGCCCAGCTGCCATTGTGGTGCATCAGCAACGTGCCTGGTTGTAAGCTGCACAAATCCATGGCAATGAACCTGACAGCGAGTTACAGATGCGTGATGTGCATGTTACGAGCGTGAAATGTGCAAGCCATCAGCAGGTGCAGCACGCAGCATGCTACCGCCAGCGTTCATCTTGAACAGCAGTGAACGTGTAATGCTTGCACAGTCATGTGCAGCTAGTCTGTAGCAGTTCATAGTTCTGCAGTGTGCTGCTGTTTCCTCCCCCAACCCTCCTTCCTGCTACCTGCCACCTGCCTTATATGCTCACCAGCTCTGCACACAGACCATGCACCTGTTGCACAAGCCACAAAGTCTACTTTGTACATCGCATGCCCAATGATGCGCCTTCCCCCAGTGCGCATCTTGTGCATGCATTGTCCTGCCTGGCTGCAGTTGGCAGGGTTCCTCGAGTTCGCACATGCACTGCTGGCACCATCCAGTGCTTGCAAAACATCAGCTGCGGCACCTGCACCTGGCAGCTGGGCTACACGCCTGGTACAGCTGTGAATACCTGCAGCTCAGACAGTGCAGCAGGCCAGCTAGCATCACGGTGCCACACTGCTCTGTACGCGTTGCCTGCGTGCTGTGGGATGGCATGATGCCAAATGAAGCACTTGTGCTGCTGCCCCAGCTCAGAATACATGGTATCAGCTTGGATAAAGTAGCAAGGGCACCTCTTTGATGGTTTCCTTGCAAGTACTGGTGCCAACCGAATTGGTTAACGGTACAACTTCAGAGGTTCGGCTGCAAGGCGCATCACAAACTGATCGATTAGTTACGTGCGTGCTGATCAGAAGGGTCAGAAGCGCAGTGGCAGCAAGTGATGGGGCTTACAAGCCTTGGCACCTCCACTGGCAACTCGCGTTGCATGTATATCATGAATTGGTAGAGTAAGGATGTTCATGTTGATCACTCACACAAACCACAGGTCGCGACAGACAGTGTTAGCTGGGACATGAAATACGTGGTGCATGTACAAATTGGGGTTTTCATGGCAGCCATGACCAAATGAATGCTTAGCAGACGATGAAGTCCGAAACTGCAGGGAAGACGTTTGGGCGCAGGCAGTCGCGCCAGAGCGGCAGCTCATTCGATGGGTTGGGGCCTGACGTGCCCCCACCTAACGTGCAGCAAAATATTCAACTCAAACCCTCACGTGCAGATCTTTTTCATTTTGACCTGATCGATGCTGAGGAGCTTGTTGTGGAATCGCCTTCAATGGGAGCGCGCGCTCGTAAGCCGGAGAGCCCGGGAGTATCTTTGAGTCCTGCAAAGCGACCGTCTGAGCATGAACACAGTGACAGCCCGGCGCGGCGCACGCCCCGAAAGTCGCTGCTGCAAGGGTTTCGCAACGCTGCTGATCAGGCGCCAAACAAGGTTTGTATCTGCATGCGCATACTGTGCTGCTAGCCTCGTTGGCATGCGCTGCACAGCATATGCTGACCGGGCGCACTGACCATGAGGGCTTGCTGCAGCAAACCTACCTGTATTCATGCTTCATTCACAGACGGGCGCAAGCGAGGATCCAACAGATCCATATGCATTCCCAGACTCGCCAATGTGCTCACCAGCGCCAGCACCCTTGCTGCCTGTCGCACAGCCCAGCCCTAACGGAAGAGCAGCTAGCAATAAAACAGCTGTGAAGGTAGGGGCCTCTCCTGGTGAATCCACAAGGGATCTGGCTGACAGCAGCAGTGATTCAGATGAACCACCAGCACGACGCCACCTGCGTGCACGTCACATGCGCACGAAGGCAGCAGGTGCCATTGTTGCGCCAGCGGCAGCCGCTGCGGCACCAGCTTCCACTGAAGCAGCAACTTCTGCGCAACCTGGGCAATGCCTCCAGCAGCAGGCGGCCCCTGCACAGCTGGCACGCAAGCCGCCGCGTGCAGGGAGCAGCACACCGCTCAAGCAGCCTACAGCACAGCAGCCACAGGCGGCGCACGAGAGCGGGGACAAGCCTGAAGGTCAGCCCGCAGCCTCACCAGCACTCAAGCACCAGGCTGTGCATGCCGCAGGCCGTGCAAGCCACCGGCCTTTCCCCAAACGACCCGCAGCAGCAGGGGCGGTGCCAGGAGGCAGCAGGGGCTCAAGCCCAGTCCCCATGGACCTGGACCACGCATTTGATCTGGACCTGTCCACTCGGGGTGGTGCACAGGCTGCATCCCAGCCGCTGCCGGCCTCTCGCAATGCATCCCCGCTACAGCAGGCCTCAAAAGCAGGCAAGGCTGCTGCGCATGCATCGCCAGCTGCTGGCATGCAGCGCACACGCTCCGCCCCTGCGTCACCTGCCCGTCTTGCAACAGCGCGCACTGGTGTGCTGCTGCCCCCTGGCGGCGGGGCCACGGGAGCTGGGGAAGGGCCGAGGCGCACCGTGGTGGGCAGTGCACCGGCTGACATGGGGGGAGGCGCAGATGCAGATGCAAGTGCAGGTGCAGGTCGCGTGCGCTTTGGGCCTGATGTAGCGCTGGGGGGCAGCGCAGCAGACAAGAGCACCGGTAATGCTGCTGTTGCAAGGGCTGGAGCAGGGGCTGCCGCACGCCGGGCTGCTGGCCATGGTACCGGCCGGACGAGAGAGGTTGGTCTGGATGACCTGCCGGCAGACACACCCATCATGGTGGAAGCCGAGCAGCCGGGTGGCAGGGTCGTGCGCATGACCTTGACCCAGGAGCAGCTGCGGCAGCTGGTGTCAGGCCATGGGCTGGCAGCGCTGGGCATACGCGGGCAAGGCACTGATGGCGCGGCGGCGGGTGGATCAGCGGCTGCGGCAGCGCACAGTGTCATGGAGGTAATGCAACCACTCCACTCACGCTGCACCAAATATCAACTGGACACTGGGTTGGGGACTGCCTCTGGAGCACTGCCAGCTCCTGCCAACATGCTGCAATCACGCAGGACCCTGCATCATCTTGGCAGAGTTGCCCTCATGCTCCCAATGCCCTGACGCAGGCCCAGGAGCGTGGCGAGATCATGATGCTGCTTGACGACGCGATCTACTGCTACGACGGCCTGGCACCTGCTAAGCCGCTGGCCACGCGCCGTGAGGCTGTCGTGCGGTTGGCCGAGATGATGGCAACTGCGCGAGGGCGGGCGGCACTCAGGTGCGCGGTGTGCAGGTGCCCCAGCGGTAGGCAGACTCCTCCCCCTCAGGCCTGCTGGAGGTTGCAGGCCACGCTTGGTATGGTGTCTGTTACATTGGCTGGGTGCTGATGGTGCATGGGGCAGATGCGGGCCCTATGAGCGCTCAAACACTGCACAACGCCCCCATTGGCCAGGTGTAACTCAATGGCAGGTGGCAAATGCGTCTACTGCTTCACTCAACCACACCCACAGGCAAGACAGCTACACGCAGAAGGTGCTCAGTGCAAGTGCCAAGCTGCAGGGGGCGCGCGACCCAGTGCAATGCCTGTCCTTCTGCGCCATGCTTCTGGGCACTGCTGCACCTGACGTGAACCCCGCCTACCTGGGCAGCCAGGCCGCGGGCGTGCTGCTCAGCCAGCTGGTGCAGGTGGAGCCTTGCGACCTGTCGGACGCCGCAGCTGTGTCGGACGCCATGTGCGCGTACGAGGCGGACGGGTGCAGCCCCGGCTGTGTGCCCCGGCCGGACAGTGCGCTGTTTGAGCGTGCGCTTCGTGCAGCCACACAGGGCCCTCTGCGGCGCCAACTGCTGGCTGCAGGGTTGGGGGAGGCAGGTGAGAGTGGGTCAGCTGCTTGCCATGGGGCTGGTGGTGCTGGACACCTCATGGACAGTGTCCTTTGCACATATCCTACACAGATGCTGTGATGAACCTGGGGTTTCTCGGAGAGCAATCCAAGTCAACGCATCAGTTCATTTGATCCCAACACCTGGCTGGCTTCCTGGACGCCTGAGCCATCATCTTCTGCCGCCCACAGCTGCGCGCCCCCTGTTCCTGCCACGCAGCACTGAGCCCGCTGCGCAGCCATGTGCCGCTGATGGCCAGTGCGCTGCGCGCCGCGGTCCACGTGGAGGATGAGGCGCGCGCACCTGCCAAGGCCGAGGTGGTGGCCAAGACGCGGCACACACTCCGCAAGGTAGCCAACAGCCCCTGTATTTTCTTGCCTGCATGATTTGGTGCCTACCGCAGGGGCATACGTCCTTTGTGCTGGTGCTGAGTACCCTGTGCACTGGCTTCCGCAGATGGGTGTGCTGGAGAAGGTGGCAAACCTGGTGCACAAGTACGTGGGCCGGGTGGCGTGCGCGCTGCTGGGCCCACCTACCAAGTTGCAGCCCAGCACGGTTGCAGCTGCAACAGCAAATGCGGCTGGCTCGACAAGGGCAACATCCAATGAGCCAAAGCAGGCAGTGAAGGCAGGCACGAAGGACATGTACTCACTGCCAGAGTCAGATTCGGAGGGTGGGTGTTCTGACACAGAGGATGGCAAGCCAGATCAGGCAGACCAGCGACAAGGCGGTCGTGCTGGCACCAGTGGGGGTGGGGCTGGGGTAGAGGGTGGTGCGGAGGTGGGCAGTGCTCTGGCAGGGCTGCTGGCTGAGGTGCGCTCCCTGACAGATGCCCTCATTGCTCTCACCTTCAAGTGCCCTGAGAACCAGCAGGCACTGTACAATGCTCGTGTGGGGGCTGGCAGCACCCCAGCGCCCACCAGTAGCCAGCAGAGCAAGCCCAGCAGCTCGGGCCAGTCACAGCAGGCAGTTACAGCAGCTGGCGCGGTAGCTGGTGGGGGTACACCGTTCCTGCAGTCAATCTTGCAGCTGGTGGCCACACTGTCACAGCCGCTGCACATAGAGCTGTCAGGACACTGCGGAACAGCAAGCATGCCCGCATCGGCATACCCGCCATCACTGACAACAACAAGACAGGAGAGCAGCCAGCAGGCTACAGCCAGCACAGCAGATGGCTGGAGCCAAGCGGCACATGCCGAGTGTGTGCTCGCATGGCAGTCCGCGGCCGACTTGCTGCTGAACCTGACCATGAACGAGCCGCAGTGTGTGGCAGCTGCAGTGGAGGGAGGGGCTCTGGAGCTGATGGGCGGGTGCCTGGCCATGTTCTGCAAGGCATCACCTGCACCGCAAGCAGGAGCAGGTAAAGCGCCCAATCACGCAGGTGGGCAAGCTGGGAACCTCCCTGCTTCCCAGACCAAGCTGACGCCCAGCAAGGGGCACAGGGGGGCTGCAGCAGCGGCTGCCAACACCAGCAGCTCCCTCAGCAAGATGCAGGGGATGCCGGGGCCTGCTGATGCGCAGCAGCAGTGGGGCGTGTGCCATGCATCTATGCTGTCGTACTACCGTGCTGCCATCTCCTCCATGTGTTGCATCCTCAACTGTATCAATTGCACAGAGGCGGACGCAGCACACGTGGCACGCTTCCTTCATGCGCAGCTTGCTGCGCCCACCACCACCAGCCCAACACTGCTCGCACCCAGCACCCCGAGCGGCAGCCAGCGTGACGCAGCCGCATCATCTGTCATGGGTGCTGCTCCTATGTGCAGCTGGAGTGGTGCAGCTGGTGCCGCGCAGGCCGTTCGTGCTGTGCCGCTGCTGTGCAGCATCCTGCGTGCAGTACATGAGGATGCAGCAGAGCGGCCCAAGGGCGATCAGCAGCCAGGGATGGGAGTGCCTGGAGCAGGAGGTTCAGGAGGGGACGCTAAGCCATCACAGGCCCATGCAGCGGCAGCGGCAGATGCAGGTGCAGTCGCTGCAGCCACCAAGACCTTTGGTCGCAGCGCCACTCGTCGCAGTGGCGGTGCAGCACGGTCCGGGGCAGCGTCACAGCTGGGGTCACAGGCAACCGCACCTGCATCACAGTCCATAGAGGTGATGGAGATGGATAAGGACGAGGCAAATGACATGCAGGCGCATTCTGCTGCTGCTGCTGCACGTGGGTCAGGGCGTCAGGGCACAGCAGCTGGCCCTGCACCGTCCCCAGCCACAGAAAAGCGTGAGGCACGTGATGGGGCTGCTGGTGAAGGGCAGCAAGGAGATGATGGCCAGGATCTGGAGGTGGTCTGGGTGCGGGTGAGTGCTCCACAGCTGGCTTGCGCCGTGCCCCTGCCCTGCACTTGTGGCCTGCTGTCGTGCAGCTTGCAACGTGCAGCTATCCTTGTTGTTGCCGCATTCCTGCATCGGGTTGCAGCTCAACTCAGGCACGTGGCGTACCTATGTAGTGTGCTATCTCTTGGCCCACCCAACAACCTGCATGCTGTTGTTATGCATGGCCGCAGTGCTATGGCTGCACTGTGCTGGCAGTGCTAGTGCTGTCAGATGACAGCGCATGGCAGGAGGCCGGCGCACTGCTGCCTTGTGGCACCGAGGGTCTGGCATCCTGGCTGCACACACATGTGCGTCTGGTTGCACAAGCGGAAGCTGCCTGTACAGTGTTCATAAACTGCCAGGTGCTCTGCAGCATTGTGCCAGCTCAGCATGCCTGCCTTGAAACGTGTATGCTCGTTTATTGAATCTCTGTGCCTGGTTTCTGCTTGGCCGTGTGCCCCGCAGGTGAGCAGCCTGTACGATTTCTACGCAATACATGAGGGGTCCACCACGCAAGAGTCGCTGATTGCACTGAAGCGGGTGGTTGAAGGACTGTGTGTGAGGCTGTAGCCGTGTAGGCCACAGGCAGGCGCGCTCTGCTGGCGCAGGTGCTGCTGCTGGTCACTGACCTTTGGTCACCACGCACATGTGATGACTGTTCGTTACAGTTCAACTGCCGCCTGAGAAATCGGCTGTTGGCGGGTAGCATTGCTATATTGTGTCGTAGCAGTTTAAAAGTCAATCAGCAGGACCTGCTTTGGGTTCAGGGGCCGATTCGCTCTTCGAGAGCACCGCATTGCTTTTGCACACCACGTCTTAAACCATGGGCGGCGATGATCTCGTGGGCTTCTGGTGCGCTTCATGGGTATTCCAAACACAATGGTTACTTTGGGCCTTAGCCATGGCTGATTGACTTTTTTTCACCTGCGTTTCTTGCACAGCTTGCCAAATTTCAGCAAGTGCGGTCCAGCAGTAAACGACCTCGTGCCAAATGCCAAGGAGGTAATCAGCTGGAGCCGAGTGTTCGGCAACTCGCAGTAGGATTAGCATAGTATGCCAGTTTACAAGTGTCGCCGCACACCAGTGACTACGCACATACAGTGCCATGCTGCCGCAGAGTACAACACAGTGCAACCAGGGTTGCATGAGATGTGTCATGTTGGGTGCATGAACCCAATCTTGTGCGGTATGGAGCCTGCAGGCTTTTGAATACTTCCTGAGCCTTAAATGGGCAAGCCCTGCCATGGAGGGCAGCAAGGCGTGGACACAGGGGTGCGTGCACTGCACGGCATGCAAGCCCTGATGTGCTGCTTTGTGCTGCGTGCTGCGTGCCAACTCCTGCGTGCGTCTTACTGTGCATCTGGTAACCTGGGAACTCTGCACACCTGTTGGGTGCTCGCAGCTGGCTGGGCCTGGGCCTGGAGTTCTGGTACGTGCCACATGCCTGACTGTGCTGCGGTGCTTGTGGCACCAACCGCTGTGGAGCACCTGGGCGTCAATCGGTCTAGTTACCCTCATGCCTGCACAGTTTTTGGCCAGAAGCACAGCAATTCCCGCTGACTCTAATGCTTGGACAAATTTATTTCCACCTGCGCAGGTACAACATTCCATTGTGCCTGGGCACTATGGTAAGGACATCGCCATGATGCCTGTGGGTTTGGCACTCTGCCGCAAGGCTGCACCTTGTTGCACTAGGCACAACCACTGGCTTCTCTTGTAAGTCTGCACCAGAAACCTGCCTTAAAGTTGACCCAACTGCTATGCTGCACTGCCTGGTGAGGCATTTCACCTTTGCCCTCACCCTGCCTGCGCTCCTCAACCCCTGCCCGCAGTGCGTGCCGTGCTGCATGTGCGTGGTACACCTGCGCAACATGGAGAAGATCAGCGGCAAGAGCTGCGAGTCCGAGTGCCTTACATGCTGTGTGCTCAACCTATTCTGGTGAGTAGCATACAAAGCAACTGTGGCTTCTGCTCAGACTGCACGGTGCACAGCTGCACACTTTGGCCCACCGTCAGCACCCCTGTGTTGCAAATGACATGGCTCTTCAGCACAGTGATGGGCAGCGGGACCTGCACCTCCATGGCATTTGTCTCAAATGCCAATGCGGCATTTGCCAATTTGGTGTGCGTTGTGCCCCTTCTAAGACACTGCCTCAACCTGTCCTCCTTCCCTGGTCACTACTGCTGTACAATGCTTGCAGCTACCTGTACTACTGCTACTACGCCAAGAAGCGCTCCGACCTGCGCAAGAAGTGCGTGTGGATGGGGACCATGGGGCTGGGGAGGGGCACAGCAGGGGGTCAAAAGGCATGGGATGGGCGGGTGTGGGGGCGCAGGGGCGGGGCAGGGGCGGGGTTTTAGTGGCAGCATGTGGGGTGGGGTTTTAGTGGCAGCATGGGGGGTGGGGTTTTGAAATTGAAGCGACAGCCATGCAGGTTGATTCTCTGCTGTGGTCAAGTGATTGCTATCTGCAGCCGTGCGATTCCTGACGCTTATCACTTGGCTTGCCACTTCATCACCACTACACAGGTACGGCCTCAAGGGCTCCGGCCTGCTTGACTGTGTGGGCCTGTGCTGCTGTGGCCCATGTGCCATCTGCGGCGATGCCAATGAGCTCATGAAAAATGGTGGCTACAACGTTCCCTACTGCTCTGCAAAGCAGGCGCAGGAGATGCGCGCCAAGGTGATGCCCAGCTCCTAGGTCATGACCATCAGCTCACCCATGTTCCGGCAGCTGTGCTTAGGGTCGCAGGCCAGCTGACCAGCATGCCTGTGGCACACAGCATTCCCCACTGGGATCGTTGGCGGCCGAGGCAGATGACGTTTTTGTGACGTAAATAATGAGCAGTGTGCGCTACGCCTACCGCCATGATGGGCTGCAACGGGATGGTCAGCAGCATTGACGAGCCAACACTTGCTGCACAACCTGCAATGACCGTGCTGTTAAGGATGTGTGCTTGGACTTACACGGTTGGTTGCAGCCCATGTGCTTGCTGTCGATTCATCATTGCGTGTTTTCATCACTGCGGCTGGATGTGGTGCGCATGGCTTGGTGGACTGCCCGACTAAATTTGTGTGCTGTGCTTGGCTGTTCACGACATGGCATGGTGTCAGTTCTCCAACAGCAGTTATAATATGTTTGGTCTGTCCCAGGCAGCAGTATAGGTTTGCAGTTGCCTGAACTGGCCGACTGCTTGTCAGAGGAGTTGGACGGGCTGCCGTGGCAGTTCTTAACAGTCTTGGCACTTTTTTCCCTTGCTTGTGAGTGCGTGGGGTTAAGGCACTCAACAGGCGCATCACTGCGTGGTGGTCTCAGGGCCACATAAGATTCCTGGCCCGACAAAGTATCGGATGCAACCGCTGGTATTCATGAGGCTTGCTGCCCCCGTTGGGCTGCGGACTTGATGCTGTACATGCGCCATGCAAGTAAGCATGTGTTCGCACTGCAATACCCATGGCCAACACGTGGTAAAGTTTCGGGGCTTGGCTCTGCTGTGCTGCATTCTGTGGTCGTATGCCTGCGCTGCCTTCGTTGCGTCGCAAGTTCAGTTACTGAAGCATGCATGCATGCGGACAAGCAGTACCACACTCTCTGGACACACCTGTTGGAACCATTTGGCCATTGCGGAAGCGTTTATTGAATGTGCGTTCTGTGCTGCTGAGGCGGTAGACATGGCTCGACGAACAGCCCTGCAGGTTCTTGCCGCATTGTGTTTTCTGTACAGCACAACAGCGCACAAGAAAAGCACAGAGCTTGATGCTGATGATGGTGCAGCGTCCACTCCAACAGGTCTGTATACAGCACGTTGCTTTGGAGCCCATTGTAGATCCTTGATCAGAGTTAAACCCGTCTGCTACGTGTGTCAGAACTGATTGTGCTTCAACAAGTTTGTGTCACAGCACCCGCTGGTCCGCCCACCAGACCGCTAAAGACGCACGCTGACATGCAGCCTGATATGCAGTTTATGATAAGCAGTTTGTGATACAAAACTTCAGGCATCTGGAGAGCTGCGGAGCTTCAGCGATACAGAGTAAAGTCCGTTCCCGATGCCAGCACAGAGCGGGTCGCAGTCGAAGGTAAAGCATCGCCAGGGATTATTGGAGCGGGATGAGGCCCGCGCTTGTGCAGCAGTGTGCATGCACATGTTGTCCTGCCTTAGAAGAGCTTTTTCGCGTGCCACGTCACCCTCCTGCAAGCACATGCTTGCACGTGTCTGTTCAGTGCCTGCACATGTGATGCACAGCACCTTTGTCTCCCGACACGTGCACAATTGCCCACACCGTGCACGTGCTGCAGGCACCATTGACATCGGCATTGAGAGCTGGGCCTCAGGCGATGCACGCAGCTACAAGCTGCACACTAGCCCTGGCACATATGTCCACCCAGAGCATGGCGAGCTGCCCCACAGCCACAGCATCAAGCTCATCTTCCCTGCAGAGAACCGGCCCCTGGGGGTCAGGAATGGCGACACCCTGACTGTGGCAGGCGTGGTGGTAATGAGCCGCTCATCTGCCCTTGTGATGTCCTCCACCTCACACGAGGCGGCTGATGCAGCACACTTTGCGCGCCACCACCGTGTGCACCAGCGCAGCAGTTCCACCACCGCTGCACCCACCTCTGCCTGGTCCCAGGCTGCCCAGACTCACAGCCGGAAGCTGATGGCCGCTGCTGCTGGGGAGGGCGACACTGTAGCGGGCGTGGCACAGGCAGTGGCAGACGCCGCCATGCTGTACACCACAGTCTCTGTCA
Organism: Haematococcus sp. NG2; assembly: GCA_004335575.1. Lineage (NCBI taxonomy): Eukaryota > Viridiplantae > Chlorophyta > Chlorophyceae > Chlamydomonadales > Haematococcaceae > Haematococcus > Haematococcus sp. NG2. Next base: position 253,066 of record QAXD01000202.1, on the reverse strand, counting down.
TGCTGGTGGAGACATGGGAGGTGGTGGCCACCAGAGAGGAAGACGCCGCTGACAGTGCTGCGTTGATGGGCACCTCCCCCGTGCGCTCCCTGCTGCATGAGGCAGGGGCCAGGAAGGGGCAGTCATCGGCTGCCCGCGCTCGTGCACGCTATGCACGCAGCATTGGCAAGTACGCCACGCGGCCCAAGGGCGCGCACCGGCGTGCCATGATCACCACCGACCTGCCCAGCACAGACCCTCGGCAGTGCATGGACCCCAAGACCTGTGTAGCAGCCGCTGCCCAAGGTGGCATGAAGGTGCTGTTTGTGCGCGTGTCCATCTGCAACTCACCACCTGACCACACGCTCAAGGTAGTTGAGGGGTGGGCCGGGTATGGGGGCTGACTTACAGCTCCTGAGGCTGGGTGTTGAGTGCGGGCATGGGGCTGCACAGCACCCTGCATGGTGTGACATTGGGAGTGTTCCCAGCGTTGCATATGTCCAACAGCGAGTCAGCTTGTCCATGTCCTTGGCCACTAAACCCTAAACCCTAAACCCTACAACCCTACACCCTAAGCCTGCTGCCCACGCACTCCTTCTAGCCACTGCCTCCTTTACGCCCCTGCAGAACCTGACTGACTCCCTGTTTGACGGGCCCTTCCCCTCCCCTGACACCTCCAACAAGCTGTATCCCCAAGCACCGCGCGCAAGCGTTGACAGCTGGGTGTCCTCGTGAGTGACCCAGGACTGCGACGTGTGAGGCAAACCATGCCAGCCAGATAGCAGTTGTGATGAATCGTGAACTGAAATGTTCACATTGTCAGAGTGTCAGAACCACAGCACAATGTGATGACAGGTACATCGCCCACGTGCGTGGTGATACGTTTCATGTTTGCCGATACCTGCAGGTGCTCCTATGGCAAATCTAACCTCAAAACCAAGTCGGTGGTGTATCCCGAGGTCCTAGATGTATGCTCCTCAGATGGCAAGAACCTGAAGGATGACAAGGTGGGTCTGAACATGATGTGGCTGTTTTGTGCTGAGGCTGTATTTGCATTTTTGTTTAGGGTTTAGGGTTTAGGGTTTAGTGTTTAGGGACCAGCTTGTGTTTTGTCGGTGGCGGTGCACAGCAGCAGCAGCAACCTGCCTGGTTGGGCAGGGAGACTGAACGCAGGGCAGGGTGTCGATACACAGGGGTGCAACATACACACGGCTGGGTTCAATGCTGCACCCATGCTGCCAAAGGCCGAGCGGCCAACAGCATATCCCCTCCTGGACCTGCCTGCAGGGCAAGATTGTAACCACTTGCAGTGATGCTGGCTCCGATTTTGTCATGACGACAATCCAGAAGAAGGTTGCCAGCTACAATGGGTGAGCTGATGTGTGCGTTGCACCAGCAATCGTGGGGAAGCTTGATGCAATGATGCTGTTCAGATGAGCAGAGGGTAGCAGCAGGCCGTAGCACGAGCCACCACATCCTGCATAATGCATCCCATGTGCAAGCACCCCGCTCCTGCGTGCAACACAATGGCACTGGCCGTGCACCTTGTACACACACACAGGGGCGGCTGGCAGAGCGTCGTGGCCATTGTCCCCCGCTACCCTGCAAACTGCGACTCGATGCGTGAGCGCTGGCATTGTGCATCATGCTCTGAGCGTTGTTGCCAGGCCAGGGCATGGTGTTAGATCATATGCGGGGGGGGGGGGGGGTCATGTGGTGTCGTCGGTGGGGAAACCGTCAGGCCTCAGGTCATGTGTGCCTCACTGCTTCCGTCACACATCTCCGCTGCTGCAGCGGACAGTGGTGGCTTCGAAGGCTACGCCAGCGTTGAGTGAGTGGCTTACAATCACATATTTGCTGCCTTGAATGGTGCCATCCTGCCTTTCTGGCTTGCTAGCAGACCTCCCTGCAGGCACTACATATGCACGCGCTAAAGTGCGTCCAACAAGAACACTGCATGTCATGGGCTATTACTGTCACCTGCTCGCAGCTGCCGCAACTTCCCCACCTCCAACCCCACCTTGTGCTACGTCTTCTCTCTCACAGCCTCCCAAGGCACACTGATGCATGAGGTGTGGGCCCCTTGCCCAGCTGAGCGTTGTGCCACTCAACTGTGCAGCGCTGCTACTGGCCTGGATGAGTAAGAACTCTGTGAGTGTTGTGACCATATTATACCGTGTGCCCCAGCAAACACAGAGTTTTGTTGCCTTCCTGCCGCTCCTCAACCTGATCCTTGCAGCTCTCGCACAACCTCGGTATGAACCATGCGGGTATTGGTGTTGTGAAACTGGCCGTGAACTCTGGGTCACTGACACCTACAACAGAGTATGGAGGTGCGGGGGCCATCCTTGCTGCTGCGCCTGGCTGCAACCCAGGGCATATGGATGCACATTGTTGTCGCAAACCCTAAACTTAGCACACCAGTCCCGTGCTGCTGTTGGCCTGCGGAGGCAGCCTGCCCGCTACCGCGAGTCTTCATGAACATGCTGTGCGCTGCCATGTGCTGGGTTGTGCACAGATGAGACAGATGTGCTGGGCAATGCTGACCGTCTGAACTGCTTCAATGCCGGGCACCAGTTCCAGACTGGGTGGTGAGTAGGGGCGTGGGCCCCACCAGCTGCACGGGGCTGCTGCACACACAAGCAAAAGGGGCCTGCGTCTGGACGATGCTCCTCCATCTGTGCCTCCCACCCCCACAGCATCCAACCCCGCACTGCGCACATCCCACATACCCTGCCCCCTACCCCCCAGGGGCAAGCCCGTGGCCACACTGGACGGTGCATCACTGCCTCAGGGCGCGTCCCTCATTTTCACCCTGCCACTGGCCTCCACCGCGGAGCGCAACTTTGTGCGCGTCATCATGGACTGGACCCCCAAGTCCACAGTGCCCGAGATTGCACAGGGCAGCCTGACAGACAAGCAGGACCGCGACTACTACAACTCGCTGAACATGATTGTGCGTTGTGCAGCCGGCACTGGAAGTGCACGGCACCAGGCCTGCCAGCAGAGCTGCATTGCACACGACGGGAAGCAGCTGCACCAGCATCACACGCACATCTTGCCGTGGGAGTCTCTGAACGTCATTGATACCCCGACGTGCCGTGCTCAACTTCCCACCAGCTTTAAACACACACCATCGCGCTGTGCGCCAACGCGTGTGCCTGCCTGCACCGTGCCCATGCAGAACTCCCTGTTCATCCACTACCGGTCACAGTCGAGCTCCAGCAGCTTTGACCAGGGCGTGCTGCCCTTGGTTTACATGTACCAGTTTGACGCTCCTGCTGATGAGCATGACGGTGTATTCACCTTCCTCAACGCCACCCTGCCCCTCGGCGGCGTGTGGCAGCGGGCAGGCCTGCGCATTGCAGTCACCGGCATGACCCCGACCACGGCCACCATCGCAGTGTGCCACCCCAACGGCAACACACGCTGCACCGGCGAGCTGGGTGCGTGTGTTGCTGGCTGTGATGCCGACCGCTCTGACCATCCAATGCCCAGACTCCTCACATGCTCAAGCTGTTTGCTGTGGCCCAGCATCACCAGGTCTCAAGACTGCAACAATCTGCTGCAGTGCCTGACAGACATACTCAACACATACACATGGTGCTGGCTGGCAATCTGCTTGGGCTCTGCCCTGACATGCTGCAGCGGTGACGGTGATGGGCGCTGAGCCAAAGCCTGAGACGCTGGCTTATGCCACAGACGGCTCTCTGAAGCCCATCACTGCAAGTGCGTGTGACTGGGTGCACCGGCCTTGGCTGTCACACAGCGCCCTACCTGCGCACTAGGCCCGTCCAGGCGAAGTGCCTGTGCTCAGGCCTTGTGCAAACCAGCCCCTGCCTGGCTGTCTGGTTGCTTCAGCAGCACACATGGCATGTGCAGCACTGCCCAGCTGCTGCCTGGCATGCTATGCTCAGCACATGATAAAGCTTTTGGCGCAAGCTATGAGAGTGTCATTGGTGCCCTGCTCTGCCTGTTCCCTCCATTCGACCAAAGACCATACACACCTGATCCCAGTCCCTTGCTCCATGTGCACACGTAGCTGAGTACGAGGACGATGCAACCCAGGGCCTGTCCACCTCCCAGGAGTTCACCCAGGGCGTCTTCACCCCCATCGTGCGCTCGCCCTCCAGCGGCAAGTGGCGCGCCAAGGTCGCGTACTCCGACATGATTGACACACTGGCGTCCCAGATGGCGGCCGGCAGGGCACCGCGCATCAGCCGCATCCGCTGGGGCAGCGGCAGCAACAAGCGCACGGGCGACAACTACATCGCCTCCCTGCAGGTGGAGTATGAGGGCGGCCTGTCTGGGCCACTGCGCGGCACCGTGGTACCTGATCAGGCACATGTGCTGAACCCAGATGAGGTCATTGAGACAATGGGTGTGGCAGAGAATGGCGGCTACCTGCTGGCCCTGGTCATCAAGACCAGCAAGGGGCGCACGCTGGTGGCCAAGCACAAGGCGCTGAACCTGGCCAATGATGTCAGCTACATCACGTGGGACACCACGTACGTGTGTGTGGGCAGATCAACTGGCATGATGCATGAATGGTGCTGCGTGCGGTTGGCTGATGTGATGTCCTGTGCTGGTGACCCCGTCTCAGTCTGCCCCTGCTGCTATTCCCATTGCTGCCGACCCATATGTCCTCATGCACATGATGCTCCTGTCACCAATAAACACCAACTGCACACGTACCGCTGACATGCCACCACTGGGGTCCCACACAGGCCTGCATGCGCCAAGGGCCGCCAGCTGCTGGCACTCCACGGCTGCCTATACTCCGCTGACGGCTCCGACCCCATCAGCGTGGCATCCGGCTGCACATTTGGCATCTATGCTGCTGCACAGGCCTCCAGCGCCATGGCCTGCATGTACACGGGTGGGCAGTACCCAGCTGTGGGTGCCCTGCCACCTCCTGGGAACAACCCCACTCCTGCGCCGTCCGTCTCTTCCCCACCCCCAGCCAAGTCACCCCCTCCAGTGAAGGCCCCCCCTCCTGTCAAGGGCCCCCCTCCTGTGAAGGCCCCCCCTCCCTCTGGCGCCCCAGCCAAGCGCCCGCCTCCTATGAAGCCCAATGACGGACCATCCGATGCAAGTGCAAGTGGGGATCTAGTCAGCGGAGAATCCACCAGTGCATCATCATCAGCCAGCTCCTCTGGTGATGAGTCAACAGCTGCACTGGACCTGCCCACAGCTCGCTCGGCAGTTACCAACGGCGATTCATCTTCTGCATCTGGTGACTCGCTGTCATCAGACAGCACCTCCTCATCTTCTTCCTCATCCTCTTCCTCCTCTGCTGATTCAAGCTCTGGCATTGATGGCTTCTCAGACTCAGGAGCCGGCTCTGGCTCCGGCTCCAGCAGTGGGGACTACTACGACTACAGCTATGACTACGGCAGCAGTGAGCCACACGTGCCCATGCTGTGCTTCACGTGCCAGCTGGTGGGGGACACTGACCCCGTGGGCATGACGGATGAGGCGGAGGCTGAGGGCTACGTGACCAAGTGGAACGACACGCAGCTGTACCTCAAGTACGGCCCACCCTCGGCCATTGAGTACGTGGACTGGGGCTATGTGGCCGGCATCCGCTTCACGTACGGCTGGACGGAGCAAAACAGCACCGACAACCAGGGCCGGTATGCGGGTGTGACGGACGTCCAAGCACCGGATGACGCGTACTATGTGGACTACTCTGGCTGGAACATCACCAACGTCACGGTCATCACAGGGTACCAAGAGGGATGGGACACCATCTGTGGTCTGACCCTGTCCGCAGTCAACGGCACAGGCGGCCCCGACCAGGAGCCAGAAGATCTTGTGATTGGGTGTGATGACTACGACTACGACTGGTGGGTGGCATTGCAGTCCTGATGACTTGGCTTGCGTTTGCGCTACAGGCCACATGTTTGCATGAACATACCCACCCATGCAATCGCAACTTCGCAAGTGATGTCATTGTGTTGTTGCTGTATGCATCTGATGAACAAGCTGCATGCGCCAGAATTTCTGATGAATCCAGTGGCTGTCTGTGCACCCGCCCTCCCTGACAGCTCCGAGGTGTGCGATGACACCACCACATACACCTTTACCGCGCCCTTCCCTGGATCATACCTAGCTGCCATTGCCGGCTGGGATGAGGCGTTCATCGGTGCGTGTGACGTCTGTAGTTGGATGTCACCCCAGGTTGGCGCTCACAGCCTACGTGCACACTACTGCCCTTACTTACAAAGGCTACCATGACGAGAACCAAATGCGTGTTGATGCATGCAGTGCCCTCATCCAACGGAGATGCGCGTGAAGTGTGGCAGTCCCTGTCACAGCTTACCTTCTACTGGTGGGTGCTGTCAGCAGACGTGCATTCAACTAATGGCACCGACTGCAGCACGACTGTCGCCCCATGCCCCATGTTGCACCATGCATCGTGGCATCATCTGGTTGTGGCTTGTGCTGCGCCTTGCTGATGTGTGCAGGGGCACAGACCATGGCCTGGTGGCTGTCAGCTCCATGAACAACACTATGGCAGCAACAAGGAGGGCTGCTCTACGCAGGCGCACCTAGTGCATTAGTGTGCACAGACGAAAAGTTGCTCTCATAAACACTTTCAGTGTACTTAGATTGCATACTTAAGAGCGTGCGTGCGTGCCTTTTGCATGCTGAGACGCATGCATGGCCAGGCACCTCTTCTCCACGTCTTCCAATTACATGAATTTATTCATCCTGCCACTATTCATGCAGAGCTTGACAAAGCGCTTTGTTGCGAAATCCTCAGAACATCTCGTTTATGGCCGTCTGATACAACGAGCATAGATGCAGATCATGATGCTGTCATCCTCAGCAGCAAGTCTGCCGTGTAAACCTTGCACATACAGCAGTACGTTCACATGTGACAGGCAGAGGAACGGACCATGAGCTCCGGCGCTCGCCAGGCAGCAGCAAATTGATCAGCACAGAGCCAATTAGTATGTATTGAAATGATCCGGATGCATGACTGTACTTTCATGTGCTTGAGTTTGTTGGCCTTATCAAACTTGCCAAGTCTTCTTGCTCATGGCAGTGCTGCGGCCCAGCAACGGCATCGGCGAGGAGCGACCCCTGCTGTGACATCGAAAACCTTCAGCGCACTCCAAGTGAAAGGTAGATAGGTACAGCTCAGTAAGAGCGTGCATTTCACTAGAAACACTCTGTCCGCTGGACCAGTGATGAAGGCGCAGATGGCCCACCACCAACATCGGCTAAATAAAAGGCAGTGGTTGTTGACTTGAGCCACTTCTGCAGGCATTTGGAGCGCAAACGAGCTCGATAGGTATTCAGTGGACATCCCGAACCCGGACGTCCCGGCTGTTACATTGACAGGTAAGACGCGAAGAGCATTGAACCGTGCATACCGCGCGTCCCGTGGCAGCACTACGCAATTTTCAATGCTGCATGCAAGCTCGGCAGTTTGACATGCATGCAAGCACGGCAGTTTGACATGCTGAGGTTAAGGGCATTACAGGCGGAGAGTTGTGCAGCGCACCAGTTGCAAGCTGTGTGTATGGCCGTGGGACACAACAGATGCCATGGCTGCACGTGACAGGTCTTTTGGAGTTTGGCATTGAGAGCTGGGCGGATCAAGACACGTATTGTAGCGTGCCGCTATGATTCTAGTGGACTAGATATATGGTGAGCTGGGCACCATAAGCATCAAGACCTTTTAGGGATTCGTTACAGTGGTATCGCAGCCTGGCAGGCTCAGA
>QAXD01000202.1:169357-245080 GCA_004335575.1 Haematococcus sp. NG2 | reverse complement strand
GGGAGGAGTGTAGCGTGCCGCTATGATTCTAGTGGACTAGATATATGGTGAGCTGGGCACATAAGCATCAAGACCTTTTAGGGATTCGTTACACGTATGCATTCAGGCTGCACGCTGACACAGCCAGCTTCAGGCACCCAGAGCGTGGCGACCTGCACCATGCCCATTCTCTGGTGGTGCTGTTTCCGGTGCAAGATGCGCGGCCGCGCGCACGCAACGGGATGCGTGTGAGGGTGCGTGCACACACTGCACAGCAGTGCAGGTGCAGGTGTTTGCGCTCCATGCACCGATTGCGTATCACACACAAGCCGGTGCCTGTGACTGCGCATGCACCTCCTCACTCCTATCGATGGTCCCAGAGGCCATACAGCACACAAACATCACCACGTGTGCTTTCACTGGTCACGCGATGTGCTTCAGGTGACAGGCCTGCTCGCAGCAACGCGCACAGCCACAATCACCGTCACGGGGCTGGCACATGAGCAGGTGGACGCTGCACACCTGGCATCCCTGCATGACGGTGGGAGAGGCAGCCGCTCACGTGCAGCAGGCCAGCAGCCTGGCGCGGCTGCCAGTGGCACAGGCGTAGGCCGCAAACTGCAGGTGGCGCAAGCCGGAGGTGACGGTCACAGCACCTCTGACCAGTCGGAGTGGATGATGGCCACGTCCTCTGTCATGCTCGTGACCAGCTGGGAGGAGGTGGATGTGCCAGCAGCCAGCGGAGGCATGGTGCAGGCGCAGGACACCACCGCAGCAGACGTAACACCAGAGGCAGGGAACGACCATGCCAGCAGCCCCAGCACGCGCCGTGCTCGATCCCTGCACAATGCCAAGGCTGCTCAGGGGCAAAAGTCTGCATCCCACACTCGTGCAGCACACGCACGTGCTGCCCGCCGCCGCTCCCTCATCACCACTGACCTGCCAGCCAGTGACCCGAGGCAGTGCATCTCCCGCACCTGCTACCCCGTCACCAGCCAGGGCGGTGTGAAGGCGCTTTTTGTGCGTGTGTCAATCTGCAAGTCGCCGCCTGACCACACGCTCAAGGTGCTGCATGCGGGGATCAGTCAGGGGACCAGCTTGAGACAGTGTGGGGCGCAGATGTGTCAGATCATTGTATCGCGTCTTGTGGTTCGCGTTTGCTACATCTGTGTGTTGAGCAAGGAGTTGATGGATGGAGCCGTTTGTGGGCGTCCATGTCCTTGGCCATGCCTGCTGCCCACCCACCCCTTCTAACGCTGCCCCCTTCACACCCCTGCAGAACCTGACTGACTCCCTGTTTGATGGGCCATTCCCCTCCCCTGGCACCTCCAACAAGAACTACCAAGGCTTCTACCCCAAGCTCAGCGCTGACGAGTGGTTCAGGAAGTGAGTGGCATTAGAAGGGGCTACTCACTACCCGTCTCACCAACCACTGCGCTTGATGTGTGCTCACTGTGCTGCTCTGACTGGCCCAGGTGCTCATACGGCAAGACAGACCTGCGCACATTGTCCACGGTCTACCCGCAAGTCGTTGACATTTGCTCTGCAGACGGCGTCAACCTGAAGGTGCGGGGACCCTTGATGCTTCATATGACGCCCGCACTCACAGCACCTGCTTATTTTCTGACACTGTGAGTGCTGTTGTGTTTCCTGAGCGGCTGATGGGTGAGCTGCACCTGAAGCTTTGATGGCGGCAGTGGAAGGTGGTGACAAGGTGGGGGCGGCATGCGGCTGTGATTGACCGCAGGATGACCAGGGCAACATTGTCACCACATGCTCCAACGCCGGGTCAAGCGTGGTGCATGATGCTGTGTCCAAGCGTGTCAAGGATTGGAATGGGTGCGTGCGCGCGTATGTGTGGAGGCTGTGTTTGGATGCGATGCGAGCAGCAGGTGTTGAAAGCATGGCACAGGCAACACAAGAATCAAGCTAGCTGTGGCTCACCAGCACTGCGGTGCAACGGGCACCAACATGTGTAAACACCAGCGACAGCATTTACGCATGGTGTTGAAAAGCAATAGGCACATATATGCCATTGATGCTGGCACACCCTGATGCTGTGCCCGTCCGTTCACATGCATCCAGGGGGAACTGGCAGAGCATCGTGGTTGTGACACCGAGGTATCCTGATGGCTGTGACAGCAGACGTGAGTGGCAATTGCTTGTCACACAAGCAGCAGTAGAACCCTGTCTGCGCTTTTGTGGCTGCTGATCGTAAGGGGTGTGGTTGGGTGCCACCTCTGCTGCCTGCAAGATATTCATCCACCCTGAAGACTCCCAAACACCTTCCCTCTTCATGTATGTGTGCTTGCAGCTGACAGTGGCGGCTTCTCAGGCTGGGGCACGCTTGGGTGAGTGATCCAAGCTTCATGGCACAGCGCTGACTGACTGATTAACTGACAGACATGCTGTTCAACTCTGCTTTTGCTGCAATGTGTGCCGTGAGTCATGCCGGAGCTTGATGTTGTGTGCTCACGTGTGCTTGCATCAGGTGCCGTGAGTACAAGGCTGGCGACCCTGTGCAGTACCCTTGCTCCATTTACACACTCACCGCCTCCCAGACCACAATCACTCATGAGGTCAGTTTGTAGGGGGTCTAGCCCTGCATGAGTGTTGCATGCAGGGATGCATATGCGCATGTGATTGCCTCGCGCTGTAGGCTCATGCTTTATTCGTCCTTCTGATCACCCGGGCCCCCCCAACCTTACTCCTGGCACTGATGATGTCGCAGCTGAGCCACAATTTGGGCATGAACCATGCTGGCATTGGCCTGATGCCCATGGCCAGCCCCTCCTACCTGCAGCCTTACTTCCCTTACGGCGGTGCGGCTGTTTGTCATAATGGACATCATCAGACGGTGATTTGTAAACATCAAACAGCATGATCAACTGACTGTCAGCTCCCACTTTGTGATTGGTCACCTCATGTGGTAGCTGTTGGTTGGTGCCTCTGGTGCTTGTTGTTCTCTGTGGTCACCTGCAATCCTCGACTACCGTTGCCTTCATGCAACATTATACTCTCTTCCACAGACAGCACGGACGTCCTGGGCAGCTCGGCACGCATGGGCTGCTTCAACGGGGGACACCAGTTCCAGAGCGGCTGGTGCGTGGGGTGTGCACAGCTGCTGCTTCAATGTGGTGTACAGCCGAGTATACCCGTCTCTAGTGTGCGACATGCACTGTGCTTGGCAGAGTCAACAATGCATGGGGTTTATGGGGGTGTACGGCGCTCAGGGACTGGATTTGGTTCAGGGACTGTCGTGAGCATGTGCAAACACATCCCACATACCCTGCCCCCTACCCCCCAGGGGCAAGCCCGTGGCCACACTGGACGGTGCATCACTGCCTCAGGGCGCGTCCCTCACCTTCACCCTGCCACTGGCTGCATCCTCGGAGCGCAACTTCGTGCGCGTCATCATGGATTGTGGGTATGCTGCTGGCTGATAGCTGCTGTGCCCGACACTGGGATACAGGCATGAACACATCAAACAGACAGCGCTGTGCCCCAGGCTGCGGCTGCATGCACTGGCCAGCCATGTGCATGTGTTGCTGCTGCTGCGGTAGAGCTGCGACCTTGATCTTACCCAAGGCTTGTCTCAGTCGCTGCTCACCTGCATCCTGCACTCAACCACATGGTCACGCAGGGGCTGGTCCTTCACAGTGGAAGATCCAGGGTGCCAATGCCCCGGACGCCTGGTGCGCCATGGTGCCAGATACCCTGCATGCGCGGCAGACAAGAGAACTGAAATGGAGAGGGGGACACAAACAATGCAGAAGCATGGCATGATGATCAGCTGCGTGTTACATGCTTCCTTGCCCACTCTCAGCCTTACCCCTTCTGCAAACGACAGGTACAAGAACTACTACACCAGCACTCTCAACACGCAGGTAAGTGAGCTGACAGTGTTTCTGTGGCGCCCTGATCTTTTGTATGCCCCGTGAGTCCCTGATCATCACAATCAACCAACCAGCCATGATCAACACCAACTCCCAACCTCCCACTTGTTGGCATGTGATGCGCAATGACATGCGACGGGTGCTGCTGCACACTGCAGACATCCATGTTCATCCAGTTCAGGTCCCAGACCAGCCTGACAACAGACCTTGGCCTCATCCCCATGGTCTACATGTACCAGTATGATGCACCGGCAGATGAGCACTATGTGAGAGGGGGCTTGCGCTGCTCTGTGCAGCACGGTCGCGTATGCACAATGTCAAGGCTGAGAACATAGGAGCAGTTGATGCAAATGGTTGTGTATCTGTGTACATACGGCAATGGCATCTGTCAGCGCACCACCTGACTACTTCCAGCACACACACCACTATGCCTGCCCTTGCAGGGCATCTACACCTTCCTCAACACCACCCTGCCCCTAGGCGGCGTGTGGCAGCGGGCAGGCCTGCGCATTGCAGTCACCGGCATGACCCCGACCACGGCCACCATCGCAGTGTGCCGCCCCAACGGCAACACACGCTGTGTCGGCGAGCTGGGTGCGCGATGTGCCACACTGCATTTTGGCTGCGACCCATCACTTCGTTTGCATGCTCGCTTTGTCATTTGGGTGAGTCTCCAAGCAACTGGACGGTGCAAGCCACTGACCACATCCCACATGAAGTATCATTTGTCGAATCATCATTATGACATGTGCTGCACTGCCGGGTTGTGTGCAGCTGTGACTGTGATGGGTATGGAGACCAGCCCTGACCGCACCGCGTGGTACACTGACTCCTCGTTCCAGCCCTTCTCAGGTGTGTGCGTGTGTAGGCCTGGTGGGGCTAGGGATTTTGGTGGGCCGCCAACCTTGGCTCGCCTGACGCCACATGTCGTGCTGCACCTTGTGTACGTACTGTCGCATTGGGGACGTGCAGTATGACCTGCATCTGTCCGTATGACTTGTATGAGCAAAGGAATGTGCGCTCCAGCAGCTACACAACAACCGTCACACAAAACCATATTCAGATCCAGGACCACATTCAATGCTCCTGTCGTTTCCGCAGACACCTACACAATGGATTACACAGCCACCCAGGGCATCTTCACTCCCTTCGTGCACTCTCCAACGACAGGCAACTGGCGTGTGCAGGTCCCGTTCTCAGATATGATCGATACAGTGGCGGGGCCCCTCACGCAGTGAGTGCTGTACGTGCCAGGAATGGTCCAAGCCAACATGCCGGCTGTTTCAAACATGTGCGGCCGAGTGCCTGAATCTAGTGCTTGCACAAGGATCGCCTCTTGCACGCAGCAGCCCTCTGGGCAGCACTTTGGAAGTCGCCTTCAGCACGCGCATTGCTCTGCTGGTGCAGTACATTGAGTAGTCTGAAGCACTGCTGATGGCCATGGCTACGTGCTGCATACAGGGGCAAGGCACCGCGCATCAGCCGCATCCGGTGGGGCAGCGCCAAAAACGCGCGCACAGGCGACAACAACGTGGCCTCCCTCCAAATTGAGTACGAGGGTGGGCTGGTGGCTCCCCAGCGAGGGGGCCGCCCCCTGGACTCAGCCCATCAGCTGAACCCCAACGAGGTGGTGGAGACGGTGGGACTGGTGGAGAGCGGCAACTATGTGTCTGCCATCATCTTCAAGACCAACAAGGGGCGCACACTAGTGGCCAAGCACAAGGACTTCCAGCTGGATTCTGCGGCGTACATCGATTGGGACACCACGTGGGTGCTGGAGTACTGGTGCCACTGGCTAGGGGGACCATTTCACATGCCTTGTGATGGATGCATGCTGGGTGCCTGGGCCCTCGTACTGCCGGCTTTCTTTCATACCAACAACCGTGCATGCGTTGTGTTCCACCAGTGTTGCAGGAAGGTGCCTGTGCTGTGATACCTGCTCATGGGTTGCTGGGATAAGGCTAATGTCTGTGCACCCGGTAGCCGCACTGGTTGTGCACTCACCTGACGACGCACCATGTGCGTGTGCGTGTGCATGTGTGCAGCCCGGAGTGTGCAGCGGGCCGCCGGCTGCTGGGCCTCCACGGCTGCCTGCTGGCCGCAGAAGGCAACGACCCCATCACCATCACCACCAGCTGCCTGTTTGGTGTGTATGCTGCGGAGCAGGCGTCCACCGCCATGGCGTGCATGTACACCGCTGGGCAGTACCCACAGGTCGGGCCACTGCCTGCAGTGGGACCTGCACCCAGCCCCACCCCCTCCCAGAGCCCTCCCCCCACACCTCGCCCCAGCCCCAGCCCCAAGCCCAGCCCCAGCCCAATAGCCAGGTCCCCACCACCCTCACCTGTCAGGCGGCCACCACCGCCATCTTCAGCAGTGCGCCGCTCACCCCCTCCCTCACCTCGCCACAGGCCGCCTCCACCTGACACCTTCAGCTCGTCTGCATCCGGTGACACTGGGTCCCCCTCCAGCAGCAGCTCCTTCAGCAGTAGCAGCAGCAGTAGCACAAGTGGGGAGGCCACGTTCGGACAGGAGCAGGTGGAGATGCGGTCGGTGGGCCTTGGCACACGTGCGGGCACAAGTGCGGCTGACAGCAGCAGTGGCGAGTCCACCTCATCAGAACCTTCCTCGGGTGATTCCTCCTCAACCGACTCTGGTGCAGGCCCTGATCTCAGCTCTCAGTCTGACTCAGCGTCCCAGTCCGACTCATCCTCAGGCTCCGGCTCCAGCAGTGGGGACTACTACGACTACAGCTATGACTACGGCAGCAGTGAGCCACACGTGCCCATGCTGTGCTTCACGTGCCAGCTGGTGGGGGACACTGACCCTGTGGGCATGACGGATGAGGCGGAGGCTGACGGCTACGTGACCAAGTGGAATGACACGCAGCTGTACCTCAAGTACGGCCCACCCTCAGCCATCGAGTACGTGGACTGGGGCTATTTGGCCGGCATCCGCTTCACGTACGGCTGGACCGAGCAGAACAGCACTGACAACCAGGGCCGGTATGCGGGTGTGACGGACGTTCAAGCACCGGATGACGCGTACTACGTGGACTACTCTGGCTGGAACATCACCAACGTCACGGTCATCACAGGGTACCAAGAAGGGTGGGACACCATCTGTGGTCTGACCCTGTCCGCAGTCAACGGCACAGGCGGCCCTGACCAGGAGCCAGAAGACCTTGTGATTGGGTGTGATGACTATGACTACGACTGGTGGGTGGCAATGCAGCACTGATCACTTGGCTTGCGTTTGCGCCACAGGCCACATGTTTGCATTGACATACTTACCCATGCAACGCATGTGATCCCATTGCGTTGTCATGCATATGATGAACAAGCAGCGTGCGCAAAAGTCTCTGATGAACCTGCCGACTGCCTGTGCACCTGACCTCCCTGACAGCTCCGAGGTGTGCGATGACACCACCACATACACCTTTACCGCGCCCTTCCCTGGCTCATACCTGGCTGCCATTGCCGGCTGGGATGAGGCATTCATCGGTAAGCAATGGGGGCTGCAGATGGTGGTGCGGCATGCCCAAAGGCGCATGGAGGTGCAACTAGCCCATGTGCGATCATTGATGTCCCTGGGCCATTCTCAGGCCACTCTGCGCCTGGTACTGTTTGCTGCTGAAGTTTGTATGTGGCGCATGTCGGGGGCGGCAGCAAATGGAAGCCTCAGCCAACCACACACAGAGCATGTAGCAGTGTGTGCTGATACTCAGGTGCGTGCATGCGACACCATTCACCTGTGCAGTTGAGGCTGAGAATGGTGATGAGCGTGAGGTATGGCAGTCCCTGTCCCAGCTCACATTCTACTGGTGCGTGTTGGCATGCTTTTCATTTCATTTCTGCTTGGGAACCTGCTGCTGGAGTGACATGATACCATTCCAGCTTTTCGTGTCACAGGCTGCATCCTTTCGTATCGTGTTGTACCCCTAGTTGGTCACATGATACTGCCTAACTGTTGAGTCACTGCCTACCTTTGCCTGGCATGCATGCAGGGGCACTGACCAGGGACTTCTGCCAGTGAATGCCACGCTCATTCCACCAGTGGCTAACAGCACCAGCAGGCATGCTGTTATGCGTAGACTGTTCTAGGACGCTTCATCACCAGACATTCCTTCGCTTGCACACCCTGCTGTGACAGCACAAGGCATCAGCTGAGGCGCTCCTGAAGCTCACCAGCATACTGGAACGGATGCACACTGGCTTGACATCGCCGCGAGTCCCTGGACCCATGTACACAAGTCAATGGCTGCAACATTGCCATCTTGGGCCAAGTCACATGTTAAAGTCCCCAGCAGATGATCAGGAGTGGATGTCAATTTTCCCACCAGCCTGTACGCCGAGGGCAGGGCAACGGGCTCTCTCAACCAGATTTATTCAGCACTTTCTGCCTTCATCATGCAACAAGCAAAGTACCTTATGCATACCATGTGTTGCGTGAAAGGCTTCATAATTGTCCTAAGTGGCAAGGCACGGTCATGTTTGCACATTGTAGTTTCTGAGACTGACCTTACCCTGCACCTGCTGGTACAGCAGTCTTGGCTTATCTTGTGTGGCGTTTTGATGCCTAGGTCCACTCTTGGTGATCAGATGAGGTTGATACGCTCACAAATGAGCAGTGCATAACAGGATGAGACTACACAGCTGAGAGTGTTATGAGCACAATGAATTCATGATGATGACAATGGCAGGTTGGTGCCATGCAACACTCTCTGCAACCTATCCGTACCTGCATGGACCTGTGAGTTTAGCTTCACTCCCATTAAGCGACCGCACAAGGTTCAAGGTAGAGCTGGGAATGAACATGCTGCTCTGGGACTGCTCTGTGGTTCATCTTCCTGACGAGCGCCCGCCCCACCCAGCTCATGCCTGCTCATGCTGCGTCATGATCCCGCCAGCAGCCGCATGTTGCACAGGTTTCAAAGCCCGTTCACATGGACCACCACTCTCCTATGGGCTTTGGCTCTCTTTGGTCGAATCCTGTGAGTCCTTGCCGTACTGACCACGATGCCAAATGCACGGCTGCTTGTTTGAATAATAAAAGGGATGGCTAGACGCAAGGAGCTGCCGGATGGCTAGGTCTGTCTGGTTGTCGCGGTGTTGACCAACACGCCAGACTTCCGAATTTACAAGGACGACCAAAGGCGATCAAATGAGTGGAGGCAATCCTCTTGATCTACCGAATAGCAGTATTCCATATGGTTGGTGATGGCTTATGAGCTCCACACTGGCTTACGAGCTGGAGGAATGGCTAGTTCTTCAAATAAGGTGCCAGCATTTCAAGCAACGTCACATCAAGCACGTGCCATTGCCCTCCACGCGCAGCCGTCTCGCTCCTCTTTCTCTTGTTCGCGGGCATCATGCTCCTATGGGAAACATGCCTCGGCGTGTTGGTGCGCGTGCTGAGAGCGTTGTGGTTGCTCACATGCTCAACATGCAGCCATGTGGGATGAGCAAGGATGGACATTTTGTCTGCAAGCCTGTCTGTCTGCCTGCATGTGGCCTGTTGGGGCTTGGGGCAGGCTGCTGGCTCGATGCAAGCGAGGTGGTAGGGTGAAGCTACCTTGCAGCTGGGTGCACAGCGCATGGCATTCCGAGCCCTGCCTAGCAGTGCACTGTGTTGGTTTTCAAGGTGTTGAGCTGCAGTGATTCAAGCTGTCTACACATGGATTACTGCTCTCATGATGCATCCTGCAGCAGGGCGTGTGCATATGCGTGGCGCGGGCCAAGCCCAGCATGCTGCGCAAACCTGCAGACTCCACCACCACACACTCAACCAGGCCGTATTGTCAACCCTCATCGTGAACCATGTGAGCTGGGGACTGCCCGTGGTCACGCCGCCATGTGTGTGCACTCATCGCAGGCGTACATGTCGGAGCGTGTCATGCACCTGCGGAAGGTGCTGGTGGAGCGGCTGAAGGAGGAGCTGCTGGCACTGGGTGTGGTGTCGCTGGTACTCGCGTTCGTGTCCCCTGCCTTGACACAGGTGTGCTGCGTGCTACGCCTCACAGGTGTGGTGTGCCGTGGCAGCACAGTAGCTGCAAAGCGGGAAATCAGGCACACGGCCACGGGTTGGGGTGTCAGGCACCTCACCCCTCATTGCACCTCGGACACCAAGCTTGCATGCGTCAGCAGGAGGGACCTGGCTGCCATCTGCATCTCATCACAGCGTAGGCAGGGTTGGGGTTAGGGTGACCGCATGCTCTTGTTGTCTTGTACACCCTGTGTATCACGCTGTGCCTCATCAGATCTGTGTGAAGAGCTGGGGCGATGATGACCCGGACGACAAATGCCCCAAGGAGGGCGAGCAGGCACTGTTCACGGACCAGGTCATTTCGGCATCCCACTACCTCCTGTAAGGCACTGGATGGCACGGGAGATGGTTTATGCCCAGAAGTGCTCTTGGGTGCACCTGTCGTGGAGAGGTTTGGGGGCAGAAGCCATGATCTTGAGCGAACCTTAAGGTTGGAGTCAGGGAGTATCTGTATGCTGTGCTTCTGTGCTGCCGTGCAGGTTCTGGATTGCCGTCACACAGATTGGGTACACAGTAGTGACTGTGCTCTTCACCACAATGAGGGTGAGCTGTAGTGCGTGCCTCAGCTGATGCACCATGAGCCTGCCTGCTGCCTGAGGCACAACATGCGACTACGGGCAGCACCACTGCACACCAGTACTGAACCCCAGGACACCTGCACCACAACACACACAGTACCGACGGCTGGGGCAGCTGGAGCAGATTGTGCGCTCCAACCTGGCTAGCCGGCGAGCTGCGCGGCTAGCAGCAGCCAAGGTACACAGGCCTTGGGTAGCACAGATGACGCAGTGGCACGTGCCTGCTGCCTTGAGATGTTGCAGAATCTGATGCGACAAATCTCGGATGAGTGCCCACACAGCCACGGGCATGCCATTGGCACAAATTGCTGCTTTCTGCAAGATGCTTGCCTAGCAGGGTGCACATGGTAACACATGGTAGCTCACCAGGTCGGCAGCAGAGCTCCGTATCTACATACATTGTGCCACACAGGAGCGTGCACTCACACGGACCTCACTCAAACGCAGCTCACTGGGACACTGCTCCCTTGGAAGGCGGTCATGGAACCTGGGTGCGGGAGGTGTTGGGGCAGGCTGCTCGGTCAGGCTGCTGGGTTGCTGCTGAGCTGCGGCATGCCTGCATCACATCCACCATCCTCCTGAGGATGCTGCACGAGATGCCGCTGTCTGCGCAGGCACCTGATTCCAACACACCAGAGATCGCACACAAGAGTGCTGCAGCAAGTTGCACGCATGCAGTCGCACTGATGGCATCAACACACAATCTGCACGCTGCAGGGGGGGGCACAGGAGCACTGGGGCAAGTGGCTGAGGGCGGGGAGGGTGCGCACACAGCCATTGCTGGTGCAGCTGCAGCCCCAGCTGCCAGCAGTGCGGCACACCGTGCGCCGGCCTGTTGCTGGGGCTGGCGTGAAGCAAGCCACCATGCCACAGAGCAAGCAGGCTTAGAGGCTGTGGCCAACGGGAGGCCCCACCCAAACAATGGACACCACACAGACGTTGTGGGGGGGAACATGCAGCCAGCTCCTGATACAGTGCACGCCGGTGCTGCTGGCAGCACACGGCAGCAGGCGGTGGCTGCGGTGGTTGCAGGTCTCAACACAAAGGATGCGGGCCAGTGGCGGCGCGCCATGCTGTCCTCCCTCACGGGCAGCCTGACTCTGGAATCGTACGAGGCCATGCGCACCGTGCTGCTGCTGCGCATCCATGCAGATGTGGACCATGCACACGACCTGCGCACTGTAAACCTGGCGACAGCTAGTGAGCAGGTGAGCGGCTGATGGTGGTGGTGGTGCAGGTGGTGGTTCGTGCTGCTTTCTTCTTGTTCTTGGCTTGCAGACGTTTGAAATCTCACACGTGGCACCAAGCTGCGCTGTTGCAGGTGTGTTCTCTCAAGTGCATGTGACACTTGGGTGGCCTCCATTCAGACGTCAATGCGCAGGGCAGCTGAGTGTGTGGTGTGCTGCCTTGTGACGTAGGTGGTGCAGCACGACATCTCCGAGGTGCACGCTCACACGTACCTGCAGACGCTGATCGTGTCCGTGCTGCTGCTGTTTGACAACAGTGGCCAACAGGTGTGCATGTGTTGTGTTGTTGATGATGAGGTGGTCCGTTCCTGCACGTGTGTGGAAATCCTTCAGCTCATACTTACTCTGCATATGTGGATGTGCAGAGTCGTGCTCCATGCGTACAGCGCCTTCACCTGCATTCCTGTGTATGTGCTGGTCTTTGCCTCTTGCTTGACCTTGCAAGACTTGCGCTGTGCATACCACAGATCGCGTGGATCAGCGGCATCGGGCTGTTGCTGATGCTGGTCGTGAGCATCAAGATGAACCTCATGTGTGAGTGTGCCTGGCTTTGTAGAGGATGCAGCGGTACAGGAGTGTGGGCACCACAAGCTCGTCGCTGGTTCAGACCTGCATACTGTTGCATGCTCTCGTATCGTTTTGAAGCCCAGGTGCACCTGGCTGTGCACTGAAACTGACATGTGCACAGCTTGCCCGAGGCCAGTAGCACTGACGTGCATACACCGGTCTGTACACGTGTTGTTGGCCCTTGACATGCCCGCAGGCAGCCAGCTGGTGCGCATGCTGAACACCGCGACACAGCAGGGCCTGTCCATGCCATCCGGCTGGTACAAGCCCAATGCAGCAGCTCTGTTAGCTGCAGCAGCGTTGGAGGCAAACACACCACGTGCAGGCGGTGCATGCGTGTCAGCGCCTACCACAGCAGCAGCCACAGCTGATGCTGGCTTGCATGGATCAGGCGCACAGCAGCTGCTGCTGGACCTGCACGCCTCCAACCCTGAGCCCACATCATCGGCCGGCAGCCAGCAGATCACCACAGAGGGCCCGGGGACCAGCAGCAGCAAATCACAGGGTGCCCAGCCAGAAGGCCAGGTGCAAGCCCCAGCTGCTGTCGGCAGCAACACACAACCTGCCGTAGTTCCAGGGTTCGCGCCGGTTCCAGCAGCAGCCGCAGCACAGCCAGGCCAGCCATTCGTGGTCAGCATCGCTGACCTGGTGGCCACTGGGCCGCTCGCTGCAGCACGCGCAGCACGGGCCGCAGGCATGCGGGTGTGGGGCGGGGTGGGGATGGTGGGGCATGCAGCAGGCCCGAGTGGGGCGTGGGCGCTGCCGGAGCGGGAGGGGAGAGGTGCAGCAACGGCAGCAGGGCCAGGATCCGCTGGGCCCTCACAGGCAGCAGGGGGGCTGCCAGCCGTGGTTGAGGTCGAGCGGCTGTCCGCCCCCATGCCCAGCATGCGGCGTACAGCTGCGCCACAGCTGCTGCCTGCCGCAGCCAGCTTGCGGCGCCAGGGCACGCTGGGGCGCTCGTCCACGCCCGTCATGCACGTGGCGTCCCCATTTGCGCTGCCGCTGGTGCAGCAGGGAGACAGCCCCACAGCACACCCCTTCTATTTTGGGGAGGCGCCCAGGAGTGCTGAAGATGTGCAGGCGGCAGCCGGGGACCTGGAGCTGGTGCAGGGCCCCCCCGCCCCGCCCTCTGCGCCCTCTGCGCCCATGCCACCCCCACCCCCGCCATCTCTGCCGCAGCAACTGTCTGCCCGCGCCACCACGTCCAGCTTTGCCACCGCTGAACAACATGCACAAGCGGCAGGCGCTGACCCCCGCCCGTGGTCCGGGCCTGTCTCCGCCTCTGCCTCTGTGCCTGGGCCCCTCAGCCACCACAGCCAGCTGCAGGGTGAGGAGCTGTCCCTGGCTCTGCTGACTGAGGGGGCCCCTGTGTTGGATCCGGCGCCACAGCTCAAGCGGCGCAGCAATGGGCTGCCGACAGCTGGCGGTGCACCACCTGCCAGGCCCTGGCTGGTGGGGGACCCCATCCCTGAGGATGGCTCAGTCAAAGGGGCAGGCCAGTACGCAGAAGCAGTGGCAGCGACTGCTGCTGCATGTGCCCAGGAATTGGCACCTTCTGCAGCTGCGGGAGCTGATGATGTACAGCGGCAGGTGGGACCTGCTGGTCCTGGGGCAGACGAGCCAACTGCCACAGCAGAGCCCGGTGCTGACAGCATGGGTGGCCGTAGCAATTCAGGGCACCCTCAGCGCGCCCTCAATGTTGAGTCCATGATTGCCGGTGTGGTGCGCAAGTCGGTGGGCGCACTGCACCGCAGTCGGCAAACGGAGGGCAGCAGCGGGGCAGCAGCAAACAGGACCCCCAGCATCAGCGTGCCACTGGCTGCACAGGCAGAACAGAGCGGGCAAGGTGCTGGTGCTGCTGGGCACGTGGATGCAGGCGTTTTCAGCGAGGACCCAGTCGGGGATGCTGCAGGCAAGCGCAGGTTCAAGACCTTTTCCTTTGCATTCGCACGCCCCAAGACGGCAGGCACGAGCGGTCAGCTGCGTGGGGTGTCAGCTGTTGGCCCTGGGATGTTCAAGCTGGGGGATGTGGGCTGGAAGGCAGCTGATGAGCAGGGGGCCAATGCCTCTGACCTGGAGGCTGGTGAAGGTACAGTTGCATCCAAGCACGCAGGGCGAGAAGCTGAAGAAGCTAGTGGGTACCATGGTAGGCCCACCGGCCTTGTCCGTGCTATGAGCGCTGCAGTGGGGCGCGCGCTGGGGCGGACACGCAGCGCGGCGCTGCGCAACGCAGCTGTTGGTGCGGATGCAGGCGAAGACGAGCTAAAGCACTTGGGGGCCAGGGCCGGGGCATCTGGCAAGCCGCTGTTGACCCGCTCCAACTCTGTGGCCAGCAGCATCACGTCAGATGCCACCACAGTCGCTGGGGGTGGGGCCGGCGGAGGTGCAACCCGTGACCGTGTGCGTGGCGGGGCCACCACGGACGGCGACGCCACTGGGTACACCACGGACGGGGATGGGGAGGGCAGCGCGGCAGATGCAAAAAATAAGCACGAGGCGCGCGCCGCGATGCGTGCGTTTGAGCTGGAGGACGCCCTGCTGCGCGCAGGCATGCTGGTGGCCTACCACCCGCATGCCCTGCATGTGGGGGGCCAGGTGGGGCCGCCGGCGCTGCAGCGCGTGCGCAGTGTGGAGGTGCCGCCCAACATGGTGGACCTGGTGGCGCAGCTGGAGTCCAAGCTGCAGGGGTGCGCGGTGGCACGGCACAACTACGAGCTTGCATGCCATTGTGCGCGTGCTTGTATGACGTGGCGCGTCTGCTGGCACTTGGTTTGTGTCTTTAAGATTGTGAGGATAGGGTCAGTGCCGGCCCTGTGATTGGAGCCAAATGGGCCAGGTGCAGGGTACCATCCTGCGTGCTGATACGTGCCTGTTGATGTCGCGGTTGCTCGGCCGGGGCAGTTCCCATTGCGATGAAGATGTGTGTTAAGGGTGCAGCACAAGTGCGTGGTCAAAGCGCTTCTGCCTTTGCGCGCGACAAGACTGCCTCTTATTCTGCTGTTCTCCTTTGTGGCATCGTGTGTCGGCCACAGGCTGTTCTGGGCACACAAGCCCAAGCTGCTGCTGTTCCTGCTGGAGCTGGTGTTGCTCATCAACGCATGCACCCTCACCATTGCGATCAACTACCTTGCTGACTGGAGGACGGACTACAACACCTATGTGAAGGAGCTGCCATTCTGGTGTGCTGCTCGGCGCCCTTGCAACCACCCGTTAGCACTGCGCGCGCTTCAAAAACTGTGCCTTGCAGCCCTGACCAAGCACTCATCTCTTGTGACCATTTGCACCGGTGTGCGCTGCAAGTGCCAGTGCACCCAAACTGGCATCTGCTGTCTGCATGTGGACCTGTGCTGCTCACCACTGCTGCGCAGGGTCCCGCTGATCACCGTCAACCTGCTCATGGCGCTGTATATCGGCTGGGTGGTCATCCCACAGGTGTGGCTCATGAGGCTCAGGGTGCATGGATCAGAATATAACCTTATTATATCCCAGCTTGCCAGCCATACACGTTCTGCATGGCAGTAGTCAACCTGCGCCTCTGTCACCATGTGGTTGTCCTGCCATGCTGTCATGCCGTCATGCTGCGCATGCAACTGTTGGCTACTGTCCCGATCCCAGGCCATGCGCTGCACCCCCCTCCCCACCCATGACGTAACCATACACTGCCCCACCACCTGCAGTACGCCCTGCTGTCCACTGCACTGGCCAAGGCACCTGCGCAGCTGCTGCACCACCTGCGGCTGTCCAAGGTGGTGGGGGAGGAGGAGGAGAAGGGGTTCTCGGGGCTGGTGGTGCGGGTGCTGGATATGACCCACAGGACGCGCGTCCAGTTCCACCGCGCACGGCGCAGGCGCGCACGCGCGGTGCGTGCAGCACGGCACAAGGGCCGGGTCACTCCGGCACAGGCCGCTGCACGCACAGCAGGCACGGTGCCCAGGCCGGGAGCAGCAGTAGGTGCAGCAACCATGGGATCATCAGGCCCTGTGAGTGCTGGGACAGGGGAGGGCGCAGCCCTCGCCTCTGATACCGCTGCAGCTGCAGGCACAGGGGCCAATCATGCCTTGGCAGCATCTGGGCCTGAGACAGGGAGGGTGTCGGGCTCGGGCGGCCAGCAGCAGCAGCCCGCAGAGCGCACCACCCCTGCCGCTGCCCTGGCCACGCGCATTGGGCAGACGCTGTCGCAGCTGCCGCGCTCGTTGTTCGGTGGGGGCGAGGGCGAAGGGGAGGCCCAGGGCAGGGGCGGCAGTGGCTCAAGCTCAGGGGATGGGCAGGCGCAGCAGCAGGAGGATGAGGAGCACAGGCACAACGCGGCGTGGGCACCCCTGGCTGAGGCGGTGGTGGTGAGCCTGGCGCACCGCGCAGGCGTGCTGGTCACCACGGGCTCGGTGCATGGGGCGCAGGTGGGCTGCAAGCATTGCGATGCAATGCAAACTGGTGCTCCATGTGCCGAAAGCACAGGCCATTCGGCAGTTGCATGTTGTTGCCGCTGAAGTATGAATATGTGCATGATGCAGGCATTATCGCTTCTTATCATCAACCCAGCAGTTCTGTGGAGTCGTGTGCCTCATCCTGCTCCTGCATGCACATCGTGCACAGACGCGGCTCGCATCCCATGCCCCGCTGTTCCTGGGCTTTGCTGCGGTGTGGCGGCACAAAGCGCTGGTGGCTTGCGGTCAGGCTGCCCCACCCACCGGCCCCTACACCATCGATGGTACGCTGCCATGGGCGGGCGGCATGCTTATGCTTCTATTTGTTGAGTTTGGTGGGGCGGCCTGCTGGACAGCTTGTGCAAACAGCCTCTTACACGTTACAGTTCAACAAGCAGCAGAGCAGGTTGAACCAGCACTTGTGCCATTGGGCACCCGGGTGTGGGGCACCCTGGGCAGATGTGCTGGCGCTGCAGCACTGCGCACGGCACAGCAATGCCCTTGTGACGTGTGCGACGTGTACCGCACAGGATCCGTGTACCTGCGTCCCTTCCGCGCGGCCTTCCGCGTGCTGGACGTCAACATGTCCAACTCCATCGCCCCCGCAGAGCTGCAGGTGGGTGCACAGGGGCCTGATGAGCTGCCTTCAACAGTACCATCACTGGATAGTGCCATGTGTGTATGCCGGTGGTTGGAATCGAGCTGGGCCACCTGTGGTGCTGGAGCAGTGCTTGGTGGTCTGTGTGCTGATGGGACGAGTGATGGCGGGACTGGCGATGGTGTTCATGGTGATACCCTTTTGACCGGGCTGGGTCAGGACCTTGTTTGGGGAGGCAGACGTGACACGCCTATGCAGGCATGGCACACCCATGCCGTGCCACACACAATTGTGCACAGGAGTACATGCGGCATGTGCTGGGCACACGCGTGAGCAGTGAGGAGGTGAAGGCCATGCTCGCAGAGGTGGGCATGCTGCATGGGGTGGTGCAGCAGGGTGGTGCAGGCGGGCGCAAGGCGCTGGCGGGGCTCACAACAGGGGCCACGACCGCTCTCACCAGCCTGGCAGCAACCGTGTTTGGTGGTGGCAGCGAGGCACCCGGAACTGCTGCACCTGCACCTGCACCTGCATCCGGTACGGCAGCCGCAGCTGCGGTCGCCACAGGCGCAGGCCCAGGGGCGCAGGCAGCTCCTGCCGCAGCGGCTAGCCCTGAGGGGACACCACAGGCAGGCGGCCGTGGCAGCACCAGTGGGGCCGGGGTGGCCCCGCGGCGTGGTGCAGCACCCGCGCCACCTCCTCAGTCACAAGCGCCTGCGGCCACTGCCGCTGGTGGCGGCAGCGCGGAAGGCTCCGGCGGCAGGCGCGCGTTCCACTTCCGCGACTTCGTCATCTACGCAGCCTTCGTGTTCTTTGACAGCACACGCAAAGGTGGGAGAACGGGGCATGGGCGGGACACACCCTCTTGACTGATGGTTATCGGATGCCTGCGCGTGTGGCTCGTGCGGTCTGGTCCCAGGGCATGCTGCTGCTGAGCAAGAATGACACCTGACTGTCAGGGCCATGGCCTGTCTGCCTGTGATGGTGACACATTGCGCATGTGCTTCTGACAAGAGACGCATCACGCGCACCACACTTGCGCTGCATGGCGTGCCCTCTCACCCCGCAGGCCGCATCAGTGTGGGCACCCTGTCGAACACGCTGCTGCTGCACGGCATGCCGCTGCCGCTTGCGGATGTGACCGCGATGATTAAGCTGGGGTGCCAAGGGGGCGACATGCAGGTGGGACCAGTGCGATTCAACCAGCTGTTACAGGACGTGGTGCTTATGGAGTGAAACCGTTGTGCAGGATGTCGCTCAGGGTTGTAAGCTCGTGATTCGGCAACAATCATAATCAAATCCGTGAAAGTGCGTACTGCGCTGGATGCAAGCAATGCAGGCTGTGCAGCATAGGAGCACAGGGTATGATGGGGTTGCATACAGATGGCGCATCTAGTGACACCAGAGTGTTTCCGGGTCCTTGTCCGGAGAACATGGTTAAGCATGAGTGCAAAGCAATGAGGAGCCAGGGCATTCGTTAGCTACACTCTGCAGCGGCCTGAGCGCCTGCATACATACGGCACGGA
Organism: Haematococcus sp. NG2; assembly: GCA_004335575.1. Taxonomy (NCBI): domain Eukaryota; kingdom Viridiplantae; phylum Chlorophyta; class Chlorophyceae; order Chlamydomonadales; family Haematococcaceae; genus Haematococcus; species Haematococcus sp. NG2. Next base: position 226,223 of record QAXD01000202.1, on the reverse strand, counting down.
GCAGGGGCAATGTATAAATACTTGTGCATGCATGTTGGGCACACCTGCCCTGACCTTTGCTGTTCAGTTGTGACCTAGACGTGACCAGCAGTGCCGTGATCAAGAGTCATTGGAGCGGTGAAAACATGTCATGTAAGGAGCCGATTTGGTCCAGTGAGAGCGAGTGAGGGACGCATGACTGCCTCAGGTGCAGCAAACCAGCTGTGGATCAGCCTTTGGCCCTCCAGATTGATTGTGGGCTGGTGTGTTACAGACCAAGTCGAGCGTGGTCGAAAAGTATCTCGCAGCGCACACCAGGGTAGGAGCACACCTCACCCACACATCCAACAACCTGGCAACCAGCCCGTGCAGTCCAAAGCTGTACCAGTGCTGCCATCTCATGCATGTTGGAGATCTTGCGTGAGACCTAATGTATGATCAGGCAAGGCAGCAGAGAATCATACTGCCACAGGTGGCAATCAAGCTCAAAAAGGAAAAAAAGGATTGGCATGCAGGCAAGGTGACGAAAGATGGAAGTCGATGAGGTGCGGCAAGGCGACAAGCATGAGGTGGCTGAATGCCGCACCTGCGGCATGAGAGGCCGCATGAGTTGCCGGCATACTGCGCACCAGTGTTCATATTTCGGTGACGATGCTGTGGGTGATGATGTAACGTGCAACCCCCAAAAACCTGTCTAAACTTGAAGCAGCACGTGTTGTATCTTGTATGTGCTGCAACCCCCACAACCTATGCAATCCGGTGCCTAGTACCTGCTGCGACCATTCCAAGCCTCACAAGTGGCTTGCCTGGAGCGATGCTCAGCATACAAACCAGAACTGAAGCCACACATGACTTGCAACATCACATGCCAACCTAGGGGTGTGAAAAGCAAAAAAGGTGCAGGACTGGACCATCGGGTCATGTGTGCCCTGAGCAGCCGCGCGCCGTGCCTTATTCAACCACAGCCCCTCCCTGATCACCAGCACTGGGAAACCAATGCCAGCGGTACGGAGACTGCAATCCGTGCTCAGCACAGCGTGATCAGTTGCACACGTGTTGTTGTGTTTAGAGACAGCTGCTGCAACCAGCACCAGCCCAACAGGCCCAGCTCTCAACTGGTTGCCCCATCGTGCCAGGCCCACATCAGCTGGCGCACTGCGACGCAGCTGAAATGTATGTCACTGACCATTCTTCACGGTACCATCCAACACCACACAGCCTGCTCGCTTGCTGCTCTTTTGCCCAGTTCCACTGCTTGTGGGCACGCCCAGCGCGCACAGCTGTGTGGCCACAGGTGTGTTTGGTTTACTTGAAGCGGTGAGAGCTCTTGCCGGTCTTCTTCTTGCCATCGTCAATCGATGACCTGCCTCTCCCAACCCAACCAAAAACTCAACCCAACCAAGAACAAAGCCGCACGCAGCCGCATGCACCCCAGCTCCTCACCAGTCGATCACACCGCTGCTGAGCACAAACCCAGGGTCCAGCTGGGGGAAGTTGGAGAGGTTCAGGGACAGTTGGTAGGTGCATGTATCAACGGTGCGGGTAGCAAGCAGGGTGCCGCATGGCTTCACGTCGTTGACCTTGATCCAGGCGGTGGCGGTTACACACGGCTCAGAGCCGGTGTCCTGGTCAAACTTCATGGAGATGGTGTAGTTGCCAGGGGTCTTAACCTGGTCCGTGAAACGTGTTATTATTATTATTAACCTGGTAGCCGGGGCACACGATGTCGTACGACGTGTTCTTGCCAGAGTCAGGGGTGAGGCTGCACGCCCTGCCACCCCCCTAGGCCTGCCACCCCCCTTGGGCCACATCACGCTGACGGTGCTGTACGTACACATCAGCGTGGTAGGGCCTGGCGTAAGCGGACGTATCAGTACTGACACTGTGGGCCTGGGGCGCGTTGGACACGCTGATCTTGAAGCCAGACACGGTGTTGCCCTCTGCGCACAGCATCACAAACCAGGACGCTTGAGAGATTGAGGGGTGGGCGCTGCATGGCACAAGAGTCTTGCGCATGCAGCGCACACCGAAGTTCCAGGGATGCTGGAGGAGTGTGGATCCAGCCATTGGTTCACGCTACGTAGGGCTCCTCCTGGTATTGTTCGGGACGTCATAGAAGCGTAGAAGCTATGCATCTCTAACCGAGGCTGACTATGTAAATGCGCCACTTGTCGTTAGCGCGTGGTCATGAGTGTGATGCATGTTGTCAGAGGCTTGCTTACATGCAAGCAACTGTTGTCTCAGCTGTTGATTCATCCTGTGTTCCTGTCTGCAGGTAATGACAAGTGCAGTGAACACCACTGGCCCAGCGTGCTGCTTGCTGGGGCCTTGCATGACACTTGTGGCATGGCTTGATTCTCTATGCCACACACTGATGAAGCTGATCAAGCCTAACACGTGAGCATTGCACGCGGGTTGATAGCAAGGGGATTACAGCAGTTGCATGCAGTTACCCTTGCTCGCCAAATAGTTTGGCACCTTGCTCTCAACATAATTTTTCCTGTCACATTGCACAACATACCTCTGGCAAACATCCCAGCACAAGATCCGCCTCCCAAGATGTTCAGCTGTTTGGTGTTATACACAGGGTATGAAACCCCAACGCAATAAAACTTTGAGATCTTCTCATGAACAAGCCTTAATCACCCTCGACGTTATGATAAACCACAGCACTCAGCATTGTTCCCGCTTCATCACATCAAGAACCAGCCAAAAGGCATCTGCTTGAAGGCCGTACAGCGTACACAGCAACCCCTCTCACACCGTGTCATCTCACTCCCTGTGAGCGCTCAACACATGATCAGCGCATCACCGCACCACTGTTTGGCACACGCTACTCTCAGACATTACAATGTGCCCCTGCTGCTGCTGCTGCTGCTGTTGGAGCTCGCGCTGGCGCTGCGCATCCCGACCCCACCTGCCAGCAGCGCCTGGCCCCCAAACGCCAGCTTGATGGCACGTGCCGTGAAGCGGCGCACCAGCTGGCCCGCCATCTCTTGCGCCAGGTCCCGCGCACCAGGCTGCGACAGCAGCGACGATAACCGCGGCAGTGACTCCGTGGCTGCATGCTGCAGCCTTGTGACCAGCCCTTGCACATCCCCTGGGGTCAGCATGCCAAAGGGTCCAGAGCCCTGGAGGTCCAGCAGCTGTGATGCAGATGTTGCCTGATGCGTGCTGCCCTCTGCCTGCCGCTGGCTCCCACTGCTGCTTGAGGGTTGTCCAGGTGTGGACGACCGTGTTGCTGCTGTTGCTGGTGAGGAGGGAGCGGATGGTGGGGAGGACGATGCCGAGGCGGCTGCAAGCGCTGGCTGCGGCGTGATGCGCGCCCGCAACGAGTCCAGCAGCAGGTTAGCGCGCGCGAGTGCCTCCGCCTCCTGAGGCTGGGGTGGCACAAGCTGCTCCGCGACCTTGTAGGAGCCGGTGCTGCGGCCAGGGGCAGAACTGGATGGATCAGAGCAAAATTGCGAGATCTCATTCGCTCTATGGTGCAATCCTGGCCACCAGCAGCTTGCCCTGGGTGTGGGCAAGCCGCATCGCACCAACACAGCAGAGCCACCAAGCGCAACATCACATGCAACACAGGGCCCCTGATGACCACCGGCATTACGCGCACACACCGTTGTACGATGCGGTTGCGCACGTCACCAGCCGCCACCGCATCAACCATGCGTGCGCACTCAGCCACGACGCTCGCACGCACGCCTGCCGCGGGCGGGGACAGCAGCCATTCGGCCAGCAGCCACAGCTGTGAGGGGTCAAAGTCCTGCGACTTGGAGCCCTCACGCAGCAGGTTCTCCAGCCGGCTCCACCTGAACTGCCCATCCTTCAGGATCAGGTCCTCAAACGATTCGCGCAGCTCTGGTGCTGGGTCCGTGAGCAGGCGGCGCGCCATGTACGGGTACGCGCGCGCCAGCAGCTTGTAGCTGCGGGCATGTGCGGGAGCGGGGGATCAGCGCGTGTGTGTTGGGAGTTGAAGCAGCCCCCTCAGCCCTGTCATGAGTCCTGCCTCTTACTCACTTCTTGTCGGCCTGCAGTGCCAGCCCCTCCAGCACAGTGAGTGAGCGCAGGATGAGCGCGTAGTACGCAGGTACACGGAAGGGGTACCTGCAAGAGGCGAGGGACAGGCAGGGCATGGGGTCGCTGCTCCCACACCTCTGCTGCTGCGCGAGGCATGCAACAGCTGGCCCCCTGCACCCACCTACCCGCCTGGCCAACTCCAAAAAGCACGCAGCACATGCACCGTTGGTGTGTCCACGCAGGCATGATCAGCGGCCCGTCACACAACATGCCCACCATGCAACCCAGGCGCCACAACACAGCACGTGAGTCCCCGCCCACCCACTTGAACAGCACCTCCCCCAGCCCGTCCACAATGGCTTTGAAGTTGAGCTGCGACACGCTGGCGTCCAGCACGTCATCAAAGAACGCGGCCAGCGCTGGCGCGATCGGCGACGTGTCGACTGATGGGTCCATGAACTGCGGCGTGAGGACACAAGAGCATGTGGGGAAGGGTTTGGGTACCAGTCGGCACAGCTCTGCACTTGAGAGGAGGCCCTGCCAGGAATCGACTCGGCTGTAGGGAGCAGGTTAGGGTTCCAACCTACTCTGAACAGACTTAAGCCACACGCAGGCTCCCCCTGTGTTACGCATTCCATCCACATGCACCTGCAGCGTGTAGTAGTCCTTGCACATGGCCTCGTAGTCGCGGTTGACCAGGTGCACAACGTGCGCCATAATGGCGTACCGCGCGTACTGCGGCGCTTCACTCATCATGCCGAAGTCCAAGTACACCAGGTCCCCAGATGAGGTGGCCAGCAGGTTGCCTGTGAGAGGTGTGTCGGATGTGGCAGCGCGGATGTGTGACAGGTGGCGGGTGCAGAATTGTAGCATCACGCATGCAGCAGATGGGCCGGCGACAAGGATGAGGGAAGGGGACGGAGGGAAGGCACGAAACAAGTCCTGCGCTGGGCCTATGCGGTTGAGTGCCCGCACCAGCCTGATCTGGCCTATGCTGTGTACAGGTTTCAGAACAGTATGACCCTGGCTGCTCATCTGGGCCAGGATCAAGCGGGATCGGGCGAGGTCGAGGTGAGGGTGGGGTGAGACACGCCAGATGTGCAACCTCAAGATGGCGCACCACCTGTTTGTGTGTTGCACCACGGCACAACTAACCTGGGTGTGGGTCCGCGTGGAAGTAGCCGTGCTCCAGCAGCTGCCGCAGCGTACATTCGATGCCCACATCCACAAAGTCAACCACAGAGAGCCCGGCAGCATCCATGGCCTGCATGTCCAGGTGCAACAAGTGGTGCAGGGTGGTCGGTGGTGCAACACCGTGTGCCCCCCTTGCTTCTTGCCCTTCTCGCCGTTCAGATGGTGTGCCAGTGCTGTCCCTATCATCAGTTAGTGCAAGCATTCTGTGCTGGTGTTTGTCTGAGTCTGACCAACTCCTGACAAGTCAAAACACACCAACTCCTCACACAAAGCGCCACCCCCCCAACCCCCCCAACATACAAACACACCCCTACGCTCCTGCTTCCTCTGACGGCGCACACACCTGCTTGTTTGTCAGCTTCACACCATCAATCCATTCCATCGTCAGCACCCGACGGCTGCAGTAGCCCCACTTGATGCGCGGCGTGCGTACACGCGGCATGTTGCCATACAGTGCCTGGAAGCGCTCACAGTTCTTACCCTCCTGCGGTACAACCCAGTGCGGCAGGTGTATGCATCAGTCCCAGTACATGCTGCTTGAACCAGAAGGAACTCAGACACATCCTCAGACACATCCACACATGCACGACACGCCCATGCAGCCGGGCACTGCGCTTGATGCAGAACCAAGGCCGTGGACCAGCCACTGCAGTACAACGCACACCTGTACATAGTCCAGCTCAGCAAACAGGCGGCTCGCAAACTCGTCCACTAGCGGCACCAGCGGCTGGCTCACGCCCAGTGCGGGTAGCGCGGTGCGATCTACCACACCCATCAGCCGCCTGCGTGGCATGCATACCGCACACAGCCACAGATGCAGCAATGGTTCACGAGTCAGATGCCATTCGGCCAGTGCAGCTCTACACTGCCACACTACCTGTAGACTGCAACCCTGGCAGCCATTCATCCCGCAGCCCCCCGCCCAACACACCACCACCACCTCTGCTTGTTTCCGGCTCTCCGCCTAGCCCCCGTGTTATCCCCCCCCCTTCCTCTCTCACCACCTCTCCTTCCCGCCACCCAAAACTGCCCCTCCGTGCTCACCGCAGCAGCAGCATGTCCACCGCAATGCTCTCCCCAATGCTCGGCCGCTGCACCTTGACTGCCACCTCCTCACCGCTGCCCTTGAGCCGCGCGCGGTACACCTGAGACAGGGATGGTGGTGTGGGCGGGTGGGTGTTGGGTGGGTGGGGGGCGCATGGGTGCACAGGTCACAGCTGCCATGCATGGGGTGGAGGTGTGCGTGGGGGTGCATGCCGCTGCGTGTAACCCGGCCCACTGCATCCTGGATCCTAGGGCAGGCTTGTGCACAGCCGGGTGCGCGTGCTGCCACGAGGGGGTGTGGCGCGCACCTGGCCCAGGGACGCCGCTGCCACTGGCTCAGGTGAGAACCCATCAAACAGCTCCTCCACTGGTGCACCCAGCTCGTCCGCGATCACTGTGCGCGCAATGTCCGAGGGGAAGGAGGGCAGGCGGTCCTGCGACCACCAGCGCCATCCATACAAAGGCAACCATGTACAGCATGGCGTTCCCCTGCATTGCCATGCGGCACTGCCAGGCATGCCTCTCTAGTGCCAGCCCTGAAACACCCCCACAACGTACACATCAAGCTGAGCCTCCCCAACCGACCCACCCATCAAACAACAAACAGTCGGCCCACCTGAAGATCAGCCAGTGCGTCCAGGTACGCCTTGGGCAGCAGGTCTGGGCGTGCACTGAGCGCCTGCCCAATCTTGACGAAGCTGGGGCCCAGGCGCGACAGCACCTGACGCAGCTCAACGGCGCGCACGGCCGCGTTGCTCTCCAGCTGGCCCAGCGCCGCATCCTGCGCAGTAGCAAAAGCGCGGGTGCGAGAGGGTGTGGGTCACGAATGGGGGGGCGCTGACGTACATGCGGTCTAGTATGCCATGGACATACGAGGCTTGCTCCATGTGGATATGCCGCATGTAGACCTCAGGCCCTGTGTGCATGCACACAGGCCGCCACATGACCACTGCAAGCGCAGCGTTGTGCTGTGCACGTGCAAACCTGGAATCGCGGAACTAACCACCTTTACCTGTGCAACTTTGGCGATGAAGCCGCCCAGCAGGCCTGCGATCTTCAGTGCACGCCCATACACACGCGGCCAGCGCGTTGACAGCACGTCAGACAAGCGGTCTGGGTCGTACTTGATGCCTGCAAGAGCAGATCCCATGGCACAGTTTACAGCTGATTGGTGGGCGGTAACTGGTCGCACCTGCACTGGCTGCGTGCACACACATGCAAGAGCAAGCCCGCCACCACTGAACCAACAACTGGTAGGGCACGACTCCCATGCCGCAGTGGCACTGAGAAAGCAAGCAGCTGTTCTCTTGCTGTGACCGACACAGCATGGCGAGCCCCTCCCTGGCTGCAGCATCACCCACCCATCTCCTTCAGCAGCATGGGCATATCAGGAGTCAGCGTGTCCAGTTCCATTGCCTCAACCTGTCGGGCATGTGGCAAAAGCACAGTGCAGCCAGGACGTCTGCACATGCCTCAGGTGCAGAACTTGTGAGGCGCATGTGCTCGGGGCAAACCCAAACACCATGGCACTGGCGTTGGGAGGGCAGGCTGGGGATTGCATGCATGACAGTGGGTTCTGATGCTGGGTGGTGTGTGTATGTAAGCACACGCAGCACATGTGGTCCATGTGCAAGCCATGCCAAACCCTCCATGTCCAAGTTCGCTGATGCTGCAACTAACGACTTTGCATCCAGTCCTCCTCGTAGATCGTCCTTACCCATCCCTTCTGGCCAGTCTCGGTGAAAAACCAAGGTTGCACTTGTGGAGCCGGGGATTTGCGTATTGACGTGGTTCCTGCTGTTCCCAAAGACACTTGGGGGTTGCTTTCAGGGCTTAGGCTGCGAGCGCTCTGCCTGGCCAGCACAGAGGCAGCAAGGGTTGTGCGAGCTTGCCTTGAAGATACTCTCAAACTTTTTGTACATAGTTTGCCACCACTCTCTGCAACCCTGCAAGGCAAAGCCCTACCCCCCAAGCCCATGGCAGATGTCATTTACGGCCGCACGCGCAGCACAACTGCCTCAGTAAACTGCGTCGCATGCTGTTCAAGCAACTTCAGGACGGCTGGGCGGATCACAGATTACAGTGTGAAAAATGATTTCTAGAGGCTTGTTTTAAGGATGCAGGGAATAATTCAATATTGCACAGGTAGCTGAGCAATGACGCTACGCTTACATCGAGGCTGCACCAACTGTCGCTGAAGGGCAGACGTAGTGTTGACACATTTGAAGGCACCGTGTTTTACAGCTGACAAACATGAATAATTTCAGCTTCTGGCTGCGTGTGCGCGCCCTCGTGGCCCTTGCGGCAACGCTCGTGTGGACCCCGGCACTTCGTGCAGATGACCGTGAGCAGCTCGCAGTCATGCATTAATTGCAGTGTATTGCACGGGTTTGTAAGCCGGAGCACATGGCAGTCCCTTGCATGCTGTGCCGTGTGGCACCGTAGCTACAAACGGTGCATGCCATTTCATGCAAGGCAACTGCTCAAGGAGCATTCAGCAGGCACAGTACAGCTGCCTGGGTGGCTTGGGCAGTTGAGGTGCACAGTGTAGTTTGCACAGCAGATCAGTGCACACACGGTCATGGACAAATGTCTGTGCGCTAACACAAGGCCCTTTACTCCATGCAGTGTTTGCACGCGTCGAGCAGCATCAAGATGGCCTGAATCTGGGTATGCGCTGGGTTACATGCGAGGTACAGCAGCCAGACACATGAAATGCAGGGCAGGAGTTAAGAGCTTCAAGGCCACACAGTGTGTCTCAAACGTCTCCTTGCTCGCAAGCTCTCCATGTTGCTTGCCGGATTCATGCTTGGCTTGCCGCACTGAAGCTTTGGGCATCTGCGCACCTCCACATCAACAGGAGCTGCTGCAAATGGACTACACCTTCCGTGTCAGCGTGTGGAACTCCATGTACCAAGGGGACGTGTGCGGTGTGGATGGCGGGTTCGTGATGCAGGACGCATGGAACTATGAGACGGGCGACCCCGATGGTGAGCTGTCCTTCGGGCCATGCACATGCACATCACTGCCACATTGAGCTGGCGATGTGGAGGGCAGATTGCGCCGCCCAATGCTGCTGTGCACACATGTGTGCTGTCATGCATGCAACTGCTGTTTTGCTTGCTTCGTTGCTTGCGCTGCCACAGCGCTCGCGCTGGTCGGTTGCAGCGGTGAGCAGGTCATCCAAGATTACGCATGCTACATCTACACGTCCTTCCCATCCATCCGCAAGTGAGTTGTGCTGTGCTGCTCACTCAACGAAATGTTAAGGGCCTGTGGGCACCACCAGCAGGGACGTGAAGTCTTACACTTGAACAGACACGAGCAGCAGCCATGCGCCTTGCCTGTGCGGTGCGTGCACACAACAAGCGCTCAACATGCTGCATGGCTGCAGGGACCCCCCAGCTGTCAACGCACCCCCTGAGCAGCTGGAGACCAAGGACATGTCGCCCCCTCCACCCTCGCCCTTGCCGCCTTCCCCACACCCGCCACGTGCCTGCCGCCCACCCATGCGCTGCAGCCCACCACCATCTCCCCCTTCCCCTTCCCCGTCCACCCTCACCCCCTCCCTCACCTCCCAAGGCCCCCCGGCGTCGGCCCCCTCCTTATGCCTTCAGTGAGTGACGGGGCACCTGCAGCAGGTTGCAGTGCAGAGGTGGTATGAAATGCATCCGCCCCTGAAGCTGCTAACCTCGGACTCAGCCACTGGCTGTGACTCTTTGTGGGACACGTACTGCACGTGCAGGACCCCGTGGTTGATGATGGTGAATCACCTTTCCCGGTAACAGGGATATCAACATATCATCCAGGGATAGTAAGGCTGATCTTGGCACGCAGCCTGGCGCCTTGCACACGTGGGGCGGTCTGCGGCTGCCCAGGTGCTACTTGTAACCCTGCTGAAACCCTGGACCTTGCTTCATACAAGACACATGCACACGTGCAGCTGCTTGTATTTGTTGTTTCCCTTCTGGCGGATCTTTGATGACCTTGGAGCCACCTCACCTCTGACGCGTGCTGGTGATGTCCGTCTGTTACTCTGTTCTGTGGCCTGTGCCGCTGCATTGGCACAGTCATCTTGATGCATCATCGCTGATGCTACTCAGTAAGCTCGTACATACATGAATATTCAGGACCAGATAGGGGTTCTCTTTCTGGCCGGATGCTGAGCGCGAGCTGCACACTCACGCCTGAATGGCGCAGGAGGTTCATCCCAGGTGCAGGGATCTGGGAGGTATGCATAAACTTGCAGCTGGCATAACGCAAGGTTCAGATACCATTGATTCGTTGCGCCCTGATTGCGTTGGGTGTGTGTGGTGGATGTTTGTGTTCTTGCACTGAATATGCGCGCACTGGACATGCGTGGTCGTGTGCAGCACTGCCCTGTTTTGTTCTCAATAAGTTGGGGTCGCATGTTATCGTTTTGTAAAGTGGAAAGCGGTCATGTTTTGCTGCATGGCTTCTCACCATCTGCATCCATGCTGTCCAGGGCACCCCATCCCAGGCTGCATGTGCTGGCATGTCATGTCCTACCGATAAGTTGCAAGTTGGCACCGCCACAAAGTGCTTCTAATCACAAGCAAGCTGAAGCTGAGTGAATGGAAACTGCCTGGCGGCAGCGAAGGTGGGAACCATGCCGCGTGTCCCAGCAGCACCAGGCAAGGCTGGATGTCCGCAGCTTATTGTCGCCGCTCCATTCCTGATGCCACTACCACATTGCGTTCTCAAGCCGGAGCTATGACCACGCGAGCTTGTCTTTGGATAGTCATTTGGAATAGCAGAACAAGATGTGCATTCAACTTAAGGAAGCTAAGAAATGAAACCACCACCTGCCAATTCATTGTCTGTCACGTCGGGAAAGGCCCCAGTTTTGATGACGAGCTGATGCGTTGCAAGCTGTTGGTGTAAATGCCGCGTTCAAGGCGCTGCTGCACAGCGGCTATCGGGATGAACGCTCGGAAGGGTCCACTGTGTGCCTTCGCGCTTCTCGCGATGCTGAGTTTGGCGCGCTGGGTCCATGCCGAAGTTGGTGCGTGCATATGGTGGTGGCGTGCACCGCATGGGCTGCGACAGCACATGGCTGTGGCTGTTGAGCGCGGTAGCCTACACCATGGAGACGTGGCGCGGCAGTCAAACAGTGCACCGCACATGGTTGCTGCAGCACTCTGGAATAGATTTGGAGCACAGGGCGTGCTTTGAGCAGGGAGTAAGCGAACGGCACAGAGTCAGCTTGACTGCCTGTTGAGGCACAGTCTATGCCTCTAGCAGTGTCGGTGTTGAATTGTGTTTACATGACATGCAGGTATTGGCGAGTTCAGAAGGTATGAGCACCAGTATGATGCAGAGCCTGGCATGACGTACATCAGCTGTTCGGTGAGTCGTGAACAGTTGTCTCATGTGGCTGCGTCAGACCGCTCGTCTGTTGTCACGCTGGAGTGTCTGACATGGGTGCAATGCTCGCCGCGCTGGCCGTGCAATGCCAACATGGCCTGCTACAGCCACTTGGTGGTTATACTGCTGTATGCGCTGCCTCACTGGCAGGCGGCAGCCACCTCACCATCTGGCATGCTGCATCTGCTCCCATGCCACCCCTACCAAAGGCAAACTCACATGCCAAGTCTGCAGTAACCGCCTGCATGGCACCTGGCCATTCCTAAATCCTGCTTACACATCTATGGACCGCAGTGCATGTCACAGCCATACACCAAGCACCACGCGCAGGACATGGAAATGATGGACCCGACATTCCGGTACAGCGTGCTGATGGCCATGAGCCCTGACGACATCTGCGCCATTGATGGTGGAATGGTCCTGGGCTTCAGTTACTGGATCGGGCTTGACTCGGACCCAAATGGTGCGCTGCTGCTTGTACAGGGTGCCCCCTACCTATCACGAGTGCAAGGCAGCCACAGTGCCCCCCGCAGAGCCGCATGAGGGAGCGATGTCGTGGAGTGATGTGCATTAGCCAAGATTCATGGCGTCACATCACCCGGCACACTGCACCACGCTCTGCGCAGTTGAGGGTGTCTTCAGCTGCTCACCGCTGGACGGCCCCAGCTGCTACATGTACACCAGCTTCCCACTCATCCGCGGGTGTGTTGCTGCAAACAACAACACTGTGCAGGCCGCAGTGGGCTGCGCATTCCCCTTGTTTTCAGTTGTGGGACCCATGCAGCATCTGCGGGTGGAATGGACCATGCTGCATTGCACCTGCGCCGTAGAGCATCCCTTGCACATCAACCCACCAAGCCATTGCACAGTACGCCATGAACGTTCAACGCAGGAGCTCTCCACCTCCTGCACCACCAGAAATCCTGGACCCCAAAGACATCTCCCCACCGCCTCCGCCACCCTTGCCCCCAGTGCCTCGGCCGCCACTCCCCTGCCGCCCGCCCCGTGTCTGCCCTCCCCCTCCTCCCCGCTCCCCACCACCACCCGAGATACCCCCACCTGATGCCCCCACATCCCCACCTGCCGCACCAACACCGGCCCCTGGGCCGCCCAACACCCCAGTGCCTCCAGGCATCGTCACTACCCTCACACCACCCCGACCTCCCAACCCCTCCCCTCCCCCACGGCCTCCCCCCAGGCCGCCCAAGCCCCACCCACCGCCCACGCCTCCGCCACGCCCACCCTTCCCACCAAAGGCGCCGGGGCCCCCGCGGCCCCCATGCCCGCCTTCACCCCCAAACCCAAGGAAGCCTCCCTCGCCCCAGCGCAGGTACGCCCCAGCCACTGGCCCACCTTACATGCTGTGTTGTGGTGGTTGGTGCTGCAGCCTCCTGCTTCAGCCCCTGCTCACCACGCTCCCTCCTGGCCCACGCCAGTGCTTTCAAGCTTCTTGAGTTGCCCTTTGCTAACAATCAGTACACTTGATCTGGCTGCAGGCCACCTCCTGGAGACCCCTCCCGCTCCCCTCCTAAGCCTCCAACCGCCTACAAGCCACCCGCCCCGCCCCGCTCCCCCGGACCCCCACGCCCCACCGCCTCAACACCTTAAGTCAATGCCAGCGCTGCAAGAGTAACATTAAGCTTACAGTAAGCTAACAGTAAGCACTGGCCGCGTTGAGGGTGCACTCGCTGTTGCTGGGACCCATGGCTGCCCAGCAAGTGCGATCCCTGGTTGCACCTTACCTTGATATCATGGGTGGTGAGCTGGTGACTTGTCTCGGCTGCAGAGGAGGTGCAGCAGCACACAGTTGTGCACAGGACCAAGTTGCAACTAGCACTGTCACTAGGGTGACACTAGGGTGGAAACATTGGTTGCAGCATGTATGAGCGTGATGCATGGGGGGAGCAGATTTGTATTGCCAGGGCAGCTGCATGAGCTGCCATCTATGGGGCATCCATCCTCAGCATTGATGCAAACCCTGCGACGCCATCCTTTTCCCATTCTTTCCTTTGATGTTGTGATTGCCGCAGCATCGAATGCACAGCGGGGTACCATGCAGCACAGTTGTGTGCTGGATATGTGCTAGCTTTACATGTGCCCACCACCACCACCACCACGTTCGCCTTGTTTGCCATCAGCCACCCTACTTTGCGTGTTGTGTTCTTCTTTCGTGCAACTGCTGTGTTATATGCCCATGGCACACAGCTTGGCTTGCCAAGGACAGCTGCCTGACTTATTGACAGCTGTGGCTGATACATGCGCTTGGGATGCCTGGTGTGCTTGGTGATGTTGGAGAGGTGTGCGCTATGTTGGTGCGCTGGGTGTGTGGAGCAAGCGCACTGCACCATGCGCCCCTTGACTCAATCAGAGGCTTTGTACAGAATGCATAACTGGCTGGTTTGTGCTGGGCCGTGTCCGCGCCTGCCTCTCACCCGCCCTGGGTGCACAGGTCCACAAAACCCATGTTGTGGCAGCCATCACACAGCCAGAGGGGGGGGGGGGACGAAGTTTTCCGTGGCCTACACCGTCTACTGTTTGGGAATACTGCGTGGATAAAGGGACAGGGGCCGTCCTGTGGGAACCCACACATCTGATCATATGCTGCCTGCTCTCCCTGTGTGCATGTGCCTGGGGTTTGCTGTGTGCTGTTTGTGGCTGAATGGGTCTCATCAGTTCTGTGCACCTTCCTCACTGGGTATAACATGTACATAATCAACATGACTGTGTCGGTTTGCTTGTGGATTGTTGCCTTAGCCTGCACCTGGAAAGCTCTTGGCTGCAGCACCTTATCTGAGAATGCGTGTCTACATTTTCACACTTGCTGCTGTGTAATTCTGATGCGCCAGCTGACTGGCTATCCGTCACAGATGCCGTTGCCTCTTTCACTCCCAACTTGTCATACATCAATGTTGCAAGTCAACCCACACAGCTGTTCCACGACCAGCTTATGTCCGGACCGTATGTGTGATAGTTGCGTGCGTGATGATGGTGCAATACATCCCCGTCATATGTCCTGGTCATGAGCGTGCAACAAGGTGTGGACACAGCATGACGCAGCCGCTGGGTGTGCAGGCTAGTAGATGTAGGAGTACCCAGAGTCACTGTCTCCCTCTCTAAAGAACCATGATACCAGGCCGCTGCCGACCACCAGACATGATTGCAAGATGGATGCCTGCAGAGCAAGTGTAGAATGCAGGTCACCAGTAAATACACACGGCAGCAGCTCATGGCAGGATGTGCCGCAGAGGATGCAGTCAACAAAACTGAGTCCAAATCCCTGCTGCTCAGCCAGTGTGGTCATGCAAGTCTTCATTGCATGCGCGCGCGATCTCAGCTGCCCTGGGCCATGCAGCACATGAGCATGGCGGCGTGCAAGCTGTCGTGTTATGCCAGCAGGCAACCAGTCCAGAGGTGCAGTATGGTGCACTGCAGCTTTCATTTGTATGCATGGTGTGCATAGCTGCTTGTGCTCTGGTGTCACCACGCACCGCGCCCAGCCACAAGTCCTCGTCCCCTGCTGCCTTCCTGCTGAGCAGTACCCCAACAGCTGCCGCAATGGCCGCCACCGCAAACACGTACGAAACAAACAGAGCGAGCCGCGCACGGCACTGCAGCATGGGTGCAGCGAGCATATATGTGCGCTTGTCAGTGGGATACCTGGAGCTGCGGCTCAACGTGCAAACCCATGTGGTGTATGATGCGGTTCAGCGCTCCATGCAAAGCTGCATGAAAGCGCCATGCAAAACCCTTGTGTGATCTGGGTGCTGCTTCCGTACACTTACGATGCCCTCTTCATCGCCATAGATTGTGTCGCTGAGCTCTCCACGTGACACGCAATTCATCACGATGATGGCCAGGGTCGCAATCAAACCAGGTGCAAGCGCCACCCAGTTGAACCCCTGGCCATGCACCGCTGACACAGTCACTGCGTCGGCCCAAATCCACCATCCTAGCCCAAACAAAACCCCAGCATAAAAGGTGCAATGCGGTTTGAAATACCTATCAATCAAAACATTAATGTACTCCAAGGACGACATTCTCTCGAAACTTAGCTCAGCAGAGCTACGCTGTATGCTGTGCAAGACTACACATACACTGGTCCGTTCATCTATCCTTCATGATACAGTGTGCTCACTTGACAGAGACGGTGCATGTCACAAGACAAGTCAGCATGGGTGAAGTCAGCAGGTACGGCAGTGCTCGGCATCTGAATGAGGGACCATGCACAGATCCCTGCGTGTACCAGATGCATATTTGGGTGATGACTGCTGCTGCAACTGTGGGGCACAATCGATGCACATGCCCAAGCATGAGCATTTCTCAGCAGCTGCTGAACAGAACCGCCTGCCACAATGTTGCCAGCTGCAAGATGCCCTGGACCAGCAATACGATATGCGCACCACGTATGCCATACGTGCGCAGTGCGCACTGAACATGCTTCATGTAATCAAGGCCACGTGTGTTACGACGATGATGCTACTGTGCAGGTGGGAGGGCAGGGCTGCGACTAGTGCGACTATGTTGGATGTGGGTGTCAGGCAAACATTGGATGCTAGATGCTCTAATGCGCGCAATGGCGCGTGCATTGCTGACCAGCCCGTGGCTGGCTGAGGGCTCGGGTGACATGAACATGCACCGGTACTGCTGAGGGAGATGGGCATTGAAACAGTTGACACCCACTTCTAGGGGTTCCACGCCCTCCTTTTACACAGCCCTGCGAGATGCAAGCGCAACAATTGATCGAGACAACGACGAGATGCACTGCCACTCCAATATCATGTATGAAATCCCATTGTTCACTCGTAAACTGTCAAATCAGGTGTGCCATCCAGCTGCTGATGTGCCAAAGCGCAACAAGAACCCACCAATTAAAAGCGTGACTGCCGCTAGTCTGGACAGTGTAACCATTTGGACCAAAGAGTATGCCAGAAAAGAAGAATTGATGGCTCTCTCACACGCACCACGGTGCACTATACGGTCGCAATGTACACATGTTGGTACACAACACAAACACATGTTCATGTGCGGACACACCCGCACAGCACGTCACACATGCTTCAGTCAATCATTTGTTTGTGTGCGAGCACGTTGGCCAACACTCACACCCAGGGAGGCACCGGGTCCTCATGCACACAAAAGTTGCGGCTCGCAGTTCACATGGGAGCCACAACACTGCGCAAGGACCCCACGAACCTGGGCAGCAGACATAGGGTCAAACGCCCCCCTGTGGAAACTATTCGGTGTGGCGGCTGCCGCGTGTACCCAAAACAATTGGACAGGTTGGGAAGGCCCACCTCCAGCCCACGTGCCTGAGACCCACGTGGGGCCTGAGTTTGGAGGTTCATCTGTTTGTGTCTGGGCCACAGCTTCCCCTTAAGGCCAATCTGCACAGCGCGGAACCAGCCCCACAGCCGCAACACTTCATGTCATGGCCGGTTGAATCATGCCCGCATTTACTCTCCATCAAACTCCTCTCAACACTCGTAAGCTCAAGCTGCGGGGCAACCAGAGTTCAGGTTCCCCAAAACAAGACAAGATGCCGCCACAAGCACCACTCCGCACCACCTCGTGGAATGCAAACTTGGTGCACAACCACATCACATCCTCAGCCGATGGCACTTCCAAACAAAAGCTGCTAGGTGCTGTTCAGGGGGGAGGCATTGCACCAGGTGAAAGGTGGGGACCACGCAACATGAAGTGGTACAACCTCCGTCGGCCCTTCAGCGCTGTAAGCCCTTCACAGCACTTCATGCATCACAACAAGGGAAGCAAAATGAGGAAGAGGGCCATGTGACAGGTGTGCACAAACCAACTGATATGCGACCCACATCAATATGCTGCAAGAGGCCACAGGCGATCACAGCAAGTTGGACAGTGCAGTCCTGCAGCCGTGACACAATCCCAATAATGACTTCGCCAAAGCCATGCCCCAGTTGTTGCACCACCCTCCAGCCAGCAGCAGCATTAGATGCTGAAATTTGTTATGCACAGAAGCCAAATCAAACCAAGCTGCCGCTGAACTCCTGAAGCTAGGCTTGCCACACCTGTGACCCCACCCTTTGCAAGAAGAGGGGCATGATAGACTGGAATGATACAACACTGACCAATACAAGCAAACCCTCCACTTGTTCCAAACTCATGTGAGCTGCAAACAGCGCCGATGCACAGGGTTGACCAGGTTCCACAGCGGCAGCCCCTGAAGCATCCACCTGGCCATTCCACTTGTCTCCTCCCGCCACAACCATGTGCAGGACGAGCCATAGCATAACCACCAAGGCCACATGAGTCCGAATATTTTAACCCAGCAATACGCACCAGTAAAAACCAAGCCGCCTGTGTCCTGCCCCATGCACAGGCAGCACATTGAAAGTGTTCCTGCTGGTCCCAGAACATCCACCTTCAACCCACCAGGGTGGCACATGCACATGGCCTGCACACAGCGTCCACTGATGTGTGCAATGCAGCCACTGCTTGCACAGACCCCTGGTCCGACAGTGCTGGCATGTGGGACCACACTGCCCCACAACCCAGCACTGCATCACTACTCTTCCGCTTGCACGCGCACACGTCCTGCAACGCATATCCATAGGCTTGGGGAACGGTGCTGGCGCAAAAGGCAGAAGAGCAGCCATACCATACAGCATACCACATTGAGTTTTGCACCTCCATCAGCTGCAGCTCCCGAATTGCATGCTGGCGAAGCAGCACCGTGCAGCGCCGTGCGCCTGCGCCCTAGGGTTGCCCACTGGGTTTTGACGAGCCGTAAGGCATGTCATCATGCCATGTCGCTATGCCATGTTCTGAATGATGACGGTTGCGTCAGACGGTGCGAAGGTGGCTGCTGCAGCGGCTGCGGCAGCAATTAGCGACACGTGTGACGACACTGACACCATGCCACGCTGAATGGTTGCTTTCAGCCCGTCGCTCTTGCAATCACCGCAACCCGCTGCAGCCGTTGTCCCTGCTGATAATGAGTCACATCCTCTGCTGCTGCATCCGTCACATGGTGCAGCTGGTAGGCCAGATGCAGCAAGTGTGACTTGTGAAGATGATGAGATTTGGGGCCACAGGGCACCACTGCTACTTGCACTGGTGGCGCATGAGGCTGTTGCTGAGGAGCATGCGTCCGCAGCCTCCAGGCGGGATGCAGCAGTGGGCAGTGATGAGGTAGGTGAGAGGGGGAGGCAGGGCGAGGTCTCAGGGGCAGCCATGAGTGGGTACAATAGCCCCTGCTGGCTCCCCTGGACCCCCTCTTCCTCACTATGCGCTGCAGGCGCTGAGGAGCTGGCGTGCTGTCCTGCTGTGTCGGCCGCATGTGGCGTGCCCGCCCCTGTAGCTGTCTCTGTCTCCCCCAACTCACTGGGCTCCTCGCTCTGGGGGTGGCTCTGTGTTGACAGCTGGCCCTCCTGCGTGCTGCCAGCAGCTGGGGCTGGCGTTGCCACTGGCGAGGCGCCCAGTGTCTCCAACAGCTGCAGCGCAGCCAGGATGAGGTCCTGGTCACCGTCTTGCCACCGCTGCAACAGGCGCAGCAGCAGCGCGGGCGCATTGCGACGGTGCAACGTGGCCATGACTGAGGGCTTGGCGGATGCCAGGTGGTTCAGTGTGTACAGCACACCAATGGCCACGTCAACATTGTGCTGCGTGTACTGCAGTGTGCGCAGCAGCGCTACAAGTGCTGGCTCCTGGCTGAGCTGCTCGCGTGAGAGTCCCACATCAGAGAGGCATGAGATGACGCACACGGCGGTCACTGCCACCTGCTTCACCGGGTGCACCAGCAGCGACAGCAGCGGTGGGATGGCGCCAGCTGCCATGAAGATGTTCTTGAACGCCATATGCTCAGAGAGTGACAGCAGCACGTTGAGTGTGGCCTCACACAGCATTCCATCGCGCAGAAGAGGCACCAGCTTGAACACCACGGCGTGCCATACAGCCAGGTGATCATGCCCTGCGCAGTCAGCTGCCTGCCGCAACGTTTTGAGCGCCTTGAGCAGCACTGTGTGTGGCATGGACGGTATCATGATGTGCGATACTGCGCCCAACAGCTGAGGCTCCAGCAGTTCGCCTGCCGTGCCTCCACGCGGTGAGCTACTCCGGAACGACATCTTCCGCAGCAAGCACAGCACCTCGCATAGATGTGCTGCACCCAGACGTGGCCGTAGCAGGGCCAGCACACCCGTTTTGCCCGGATGTGCCCAGAGCCGTTCCTGCGGCGATGGCGCGAAAAATGCTCAACACAACGCTGCATGGCGCCATCCCGCTACCAGCAATGGCATTTCACATTTAAACATGTCCCCCACCGCCCTGCATCCCGCATCGCACAGCTCACCTTATCAGCATCATCTGCCTTAACCATGACATGGAGTGCATCCAGAGCACTGATGAGCACATTAACGTCGGTAATGCGCTGGAACACGCTCAGCAGCACGTCCAGGCCTTGCAACTCTGAGACCACTTTCCGATTGGATTTGTCGAGCAGCAAGAATGCCAGAGTCTCCAAGCTTGCCCTCAACTTATCAAGGTCTGTCTCGCTTTGAATCATCGCCATGAGAGGCCCAAGCGCGCCGCTGTTGTTCCTGCGCAACGCACCGCGTGCAGCATCACAAGGAAACCTGAGGCTCTGGCTAAAAGTTCCTAAACACAAGATCGCCAGCGTGGCACCTGAGGAGACAGGCATTCAGAGCAAGCCAATGGGCCCTCGTCTCGCACCTGAACTTGTCCGCCTTTGATGCAGGAAAGGAAGGGGAGGGTGTGTAAGCGCTGCAGCACTCAGCCAACACCGTCTTGGCCATGGCAATGCGCCTAAGTGACGGCGCGCACCCAGCGCACTCGCTGCCCTCGCTGGTGCTGTCATCAGTGCCCGGCGTCCCCGACCCGCCATGTGTTAGCTGGGTGTGTGTAGATAGGTTCCTGAAGAGCCCCGCCTGCGGGGCCTCGGCACGGCTTTGGGCCGCATGAACAGCCAGCAGCTGCTCCATAGGCTGCGGCTGCAGAGCCTGTGCCTACTGGTTTGTCAACACGTGGGCCCAGGTCTGGACAAATTGCATGATACAATAGGCTGTGTTGTTCAAAGCCAGATCCTGCGTGCATATGTACAGCGCGCCGGGGTTGCAGCTTGCGGGGTGGGGGGACACCTGGGTTTGTATGGGCTGCGTCAAGCCAGCACAACACCCGCCAATGCTGTGCCCACTATCCAAACAGCCCATAAAAGCGGGAACTGCGTCGTTGCAGCCAGCGACGGTCAAGTAGCCCCTGCACTTGGGTGGACCGACGAACCCATGCACTGCCTGCACACCTCCCGCAGTCATGCTTACCGAGTACTTCTTATGGTCGCAGATATGCGTGGAAAATGCATTGCTCTGATTTCATTTACAGTTTGCCACACACACCCTCTAACCACAATCACAAAATCACGGAGTGGTGACGAGGACAACGAGTGACAGCGAGCCTGGCGTGTTGATTCACAATTGCGCTTGACGCACGCACTGACACACGCTTGTTGTGCGAAGCCGCGCAGCTGCAGATACCCTTGACACGTAGCCGTCCAGAACCATTACATGTGACGATGCTAGGCAGACGGCAACGCAATTTTGAACAGATAAGAGAAGAGGAGATTCGTGCATGGTTCCAAAGGGCAGGCAGGACAGCATGTGGGCCTTGCACAGTTCATATGTGGCATGCATCATGCAAGCAGCCAGGCCAGCATCATCCGGCATGTGATGTGCACTGTGTGCAGTGGCATGCGGCTGGTGTAAGCTTCCAATGCATCGCCAGCCACTGGAAAATGCTGGAATGCTTAAAGCACGTTCCTGGCTTTCCTGCCTTTCCACGCCAACCACAGCATGCTTCCACCTGCAGCAGGACGGCTGCGGGGCAAGTTCAGCTGCGGCAAATAACACAACAGCGCAGCTGCTTGCCGGAGCCTGACAGATTGGTTGGTTCATAGTTGCTTCTGTGCAATGCTGCTGAGGCAGACCAGAGTCCTTGCAGCAAGCAACCCCAGCCAGGGCAAGCAGGCAACTATCAAGTTGAAAGCATGGTGCAACAACAACAACCCAGCTGCCAATCCGTGTGGGTGGTTTCAACACATGGGAACCATGGCACGGCAGGCAAGAATGCACTGTTTCAACCACTGGAACAGGCCCCGCACCATGAGCAGCTAATCCTGGACCTGGTACTGCAAGCAAGCATGGCCGACAGCTCCATCTTCCAATTTATCTTGTCACTACGCATAGTAGCGGCTGTGCTGCCGCAAACTTGCCAAGCAGCAGCTGCCCTTATCAGCAAGCTGTGCCGGAACAAAATCCTGCAGTCACAGATGCAGGACTTGGACAGCATGATCGAATGGTACAGCCAGCTGGAACTGCTTCAGCCAGGGATCTACTATGCATACAGGCTCCGTTGCCATCGCTGAATGAGTCACTGTTGCTGAGACACGGCAAGCTAGTGCCTGCGGCCTGCGCCCTGCGGTATCCAATGCACCCGCATAGGAGGTACATGCCGACCTCCAACAGCTTGGCGTATCACACCTCAAAAAGTTGCAGAGTGGAACCATCTGATACCAAAGCATCAGTTAGCATTCCTGCACACTTGCCGCTGCCATGGGTGAGCCAGTGCACCCTGTGCTTTTATCTATCGAATGCGGTTGTTTTGCTTGCATGGTTGTGTTTACCTACTCACGACGTTGTTGCAGGCCAGGCTTTTCCGCTTGCAGCCATACAATATATAGTGCTGGTCAGGCTGTTGGTGGCTTTTATTGTGAAGGCAAGGCACTGGCAAATGCATGGAAAGGACTACTCCTGGACTGAATCCCAGCTCCAGGAGTCGCTGCACTTGTGGCAACCAGGGCTGAGGCAACATATGAGACCTGCTGCGCGTGAATCCTGCATCTCTTCACTGCTGTAGCTCGAAAACACATCTCGATACTTGGTGCCACAGTTGTAAAAAAACTGAAACAGCATCGCAGCGAGACTCTTGCAAGGTGCGACGAGTGGTGGATGGAGCAGCTGCATGCAACTTGCTGTCATGTGCGTTGCTGCAAGCGTGTGGACGCACTCAATCCAGAGTGAACTTGGAATCAAACGGTTGCACGTGACTTCAAACGGCAGTTTGAGAGTAGCTGCCAAAGGCCTCCCCGGTCATCAAACATCGTATCAACCGTGCCATCAGTAGGTATTGTTACTTGGGCCGGCTGGAACGCAGCATACGCACTTACCAGTGAGGAAGGGTTCCATTTTCTTCGGCCAATGGCTTTCGACAAGCGGCAACGCAATTGAATAAGCATGACCACTCTGCAACATCGCAGTAGCGTAGACCAACAATTTGAGCCTCTTGGGGTGGGGGACTCAGCAGCGTGCAACAACGCGAACTTCCCACGGCAAGGCAGCCCGAGGGAGTTATCAGAACATACACGATGGCTTGATGAGCCAGGGGCAGCCCAGCAGGGGGCCATGGCCGATCAAGTTGCCCAGGTCGCCTGTGCCACTGCTGCCCAAGCCCATAGCAGCGAGTGCCTGTATCTGGTGCTGGGCTGGCTCCAAGACAACAAGCTTCATGAAGCGGCAGATGCACTTATCAGAGAAGCAGGGATTGAGCCAGGGGCGGTAGGTCTGAAAATATCCAGCCGCTCGCTGCTCTCGCTTGCGTTGGGCTTTGTTGTGGTGCTCTTGCCTCAATTCCGCATGGGGCCTGAAACTCTTGACCTGCTCCCATTGACAGGCATGCCTCGCGGAATTCGTCTCCCTGCCGCGGATTCTCAGTGAGCATTGGGCTCTAGGGGTTCTTTGTGGCGTGTTGCACTGCTGTGGAAGGCGACCTGCACATGAAGTGGGCCTGCGTGTTTCTGTTGCCCGCTGCACCGCTGACATTCATCGCCTTCGACCGCGTGTTTGCAGCGGACTGGAAGCGCGCCTTCATCTGCAAGTTCAACGGTGGGCTGCGGGAGAGTGCTCTGTCCATGCGCACACGCGTGTGCTGCCGCGCTACAGCAGCCCGACAGCATTGCACATGCTGGACAAGGGCAGGGACTAGTGGGCCGAACCCTTGGCAGCAGTGTGCTAAGGTGCATGTCTTGCACCACACCTTCTGATTGGGGCCATGCTCTCCTTTATGCCTGTTCCTGTCGAACGTCTTGACTGCAGGCACGCCCCGCCTGATCGTTCACTGCAACCAGGGAGCAGACATGGTGCGTGCTCCCACAGCACACGTAGGCTGCAGCCCTGCCATGCATGCGCATGCGGAGCTGTACCCTCGTGCGGAGCTACACACCTCCCACACGCGCACCCGTGCTTTTGCTGTGCGCCTGCAGTCCGGGGGAGCGGCACAGGCAGCGGCGGGCCATGCCACAGGTGCTGCCACCAACATGGCCATCGGCATGATGTCTCGCCAGGCATCCATGCAGCAGAACCTGGCTGGCGTTCAAGGCATGCCCGGCGCAGCAATGCTGACTGCACAGGGTGCGGCTGCGCAGCTGGCGGCTGGTGCCGCAGGGCAGCAGGTGCCTGTATTGGCACGCATGATGTCCAGCAGCAGCATGGCAGGCAACAACACAGCTGCAGGAGGGGTGCTCACGCATGTGGTCCCCATCAACCGCATGTCTGCATCCGGGTCACTGACCACCCCTCCAATGTCGCAGCCGCCTCAGCACCCGCAGCCGCAGCCGCGCCCAATCGCAGGGGCCCAGCAGGTGACCACCTGCGTGGGTGTGGCTGAGGGGGCGGTGCTGGGCGGTGCCGTGGTCAACGGTGGCTTGGTCAACAGCGCCGCGGGCGTGAATGGCACTACCACAACCACGACCCTGGGTATCGCTGGGCTGCTGGGGGGCGGCAATGGCATGAAGCCAGCTGACGGGATGGCCGGCTCGGGCCGCTTCCTGACCACAGCCGCAGCAGGCCAGTGGGCGCATGGCAGCGCGGTCGGCAACGGGCTGGGTGTGGCCGGCATGGACGTGTGGGGCACGAACAAGGAGGAGGGTGGGGCTGTGTCACAGTCCTCCTCCCTGCACCAGGTGGGAACCGTGGGGGGTGAGGAGGTGTCGCCGCTGGACACAGGCCGCATGCGCGGTGGCCTTGTGGTCGGCACCACAGCCGGCAACACGCTGCTGGCGGGGTCTGTGGCAGCTGGGGTGGCACACCATGGCGCCCCCGGCTCACCCCCCTCAGGCCTCATGGGCCAGTACGGCATGCTGGGCAGCAGCGGCATGGATGCGGATGGGGACGGCGGCATGTACGCCACCGCGTCCCTCACGCGCCTGCGTGCTGGCACGGAGCCCATCACGCAGCACACGTTCCTGCAGGTGGGTGGGAGCCTGGGTGGGCGTGCTGGTGCTTGGTCACCCCAGCACTGGGGGGGATGGCTGCAGGGGTGGAGGGAAGCCTGCAACTCTTGTACGCGATGCAACGACGCGTTAGACACGTGTACAGTTGCAGATGCAGCACGAATGTCTGCTTGCACTGCATGTTCTCGGCCGCGCCGTCGCCAGCATCATGACCATGCTGCTGCATGCCAACACCACACAACCCCATACACCACCACAGGTCATCCTCAACCCCAACGCGGCTGGCCGCCCAGTGAGCGACCTGTTTGAGTTCAAGAAGCCACTGCGCGCGTACAACACGAAGAAGCAGAGCGCGCGGCTGCAGCTGGCCGACTTCCAGCACGACGCCATGTACGCGCTGGCAGGCTGCGCTGACGTCGGCTTCCTCATCTCCAACATCGTGCGCGACGTGAGCGGGGTGGGGGGGGGATGAACGGGCGCAACAAAGGGCAATTGTCGTTTTGAGCTCGCCCACTCGTCGTGTGCTGTCTTTTTGACCTGGTCAACTGTCCGTCTACACAGCCCTGCGGCTGGGTGCATCACTCGATCTGCTGCATTTGGCATCTGCAAACAGGACGGGGTCTGCATATGCGCGTGTGTGCGTACACAGGTGCGCGCTGCCATGCACCACGTGTACGGCATTGACAAGGATAGCTTCAACACGTGGTTTAAGAACCGGGGCCGCAACCCATCCAAGCAGGGCAGGAGTTCGAAGCGCCGTAGGGGCATGCTGGGCGGTGGCTCGCCCGACTCCGACTGGGGCCCCGAGTAAAGGGCTTGCTGCACACAGGCATGCAGGGCCCAAAAATGCGGGGGCAGACCATCTGGAGCCTGAATAGCTCCAGTGCCTTTGACCGCAATCAACCACACTGGGATCATGCGGGGGAGGCGTGCTCTGGAGTTGATGCGGCAGAGGCAGTGTTCCAGGCTGAGACTGGTCACTGGTCACCGTCACGATGGCAGCAACAAGCCAGGTCTGCCCCTTCACCGCCTGTACCCGGTGTCGCTGCCTTGGCATCTTGGCGTGTTGCAGGGTGACCAGGCGGGCACAGCTGGGCAGTGCGGTGTGCGCACACGAGTTGTGAGAGGTGCCAGTGTGTGGCCCGGTGTAGGAGCGTTGCTCCACGTAGGCTGTGTACATAGCAAGCGACACAGGTCTTGCAGTCAAGACCCGTGTGCTTTGTGATCCTGGCGAGCGCTTCAATAGCACAGGCCGGTGAGTGCTGCTCGGGATCTGCTGGCTTGCTCGTTCCCATTGCAACATAGGGAGTGGGCTGGCTGCCGGCAGGTGCACATGCAGCATAGGTAGGATTTAGGAGCAGGATGTGTCACATACAGGGTTTGGGGCCAGGGCCAAAGGGCAGCAAGGGACACTGGGAAGGACCCTGCAGCAGGGTCAACAAGAACAGGGTTCTCTTGATTTGCACTGCGAGCTTTTGCTGTTGGTTGAGGGTGGTCCACATGTGCACGGAGGTGCTGTACATAGGCATGTTGTGGACATTTTACTTACGGCAGGTGTGCGGGAATCTTGCATCGCAAACCGGCGGCCACCGCTGGTGACCATGTCGGCAGTGGTGCTTTGTGCTTGTGCTGCACGCGTCCCCGTGTGGCGGCAGGCACGTGCACCATGGCGACTGGTTTAGCAGTGCTTGCTTCGTTCTTGGTTTTTTTGAGTGCGGCAGGGCAGGGGAAGCCATCAGCATATGTTTCTGTTGGAAACAACAGTATCACAAGGATTGTGGTTGCAGTGGGGCCCGGCGGTCGATCAGGAGGCTTTAGCGTGTGGTAGCCACACACTTGAGCTGGCGTCTAAGTTGTGCGCCACCCACCTCCCTCCTATTGGCTGCTGCTCCTTCTGTGCCGCAACCACCATTCCATTCACAACAGGTGCACTGCGCGCACCATCTCCTCCCTTTCTCCCCCCCCCCCCACACACACACACAGGGCAAGTGTGTGTACGCCATTGTGAGGGGGGTCGCTGTAGGATTTTAGGTCAGAGCCTACGTGGCGCCCCACTGTATTGTTGGGGCTTGATTGTGCTAATGTGGCTGTGGGACCCACCGTTGATCTGCGTGGCATGTGTGTCCAGCATGTTGTACATTGAGCTGGTGCGCGGCCAAGTGGCTTGGGGTCTCACAGCCAGATAAGTGCTGTTCCACGGTTTAGCTCCCCACCCGCGTTGCTTGTGCCACACCACGCTGTACATATGCCTGTGGTGATGGTTGGCCGGGTGTGGGGAGGTTTGTGTTTGTGTATGTGATGCATGTGGTGCTGCGGCACGGTGTTTCGTACGGCACATATGAATCTTAGCCAAGAGAGCAGCAGTGCGCCGATCAAGTGGTGAGATGGTCTGCCACACGCTAGGGTCGGCCAGGAGATGTGCTAGGGTATGAGGATGGTACTGGCGGGCAGCTGCACCTTGCCGCCCAGTGCCTCAACAAGATTCAGGCAGGTGATGCAGGTAGATGATGAGTGAGGTGCGCTGTGCGTCCATTACAGCAGCAGCGTGCACTGGGTAAGCACAACATGTTGCCATCCTGCGAGCAGTGCGTCGGCGGCCGTGTGTGATTTTAGACATGCGGCTAGCACGCGCTGACCGTGCAGTGGTAGTGCCAACAATGATCAGTTTTGCTGCGGCCGCACAGGCGCGCAGAATCGATCCCTGAGCGGTTGACGAATGCTTCTACAGGGCTGCTTGACATGGCTTGCTGCCCCCAGGCCCTTGGAAGCCAAACAAATGCACGGCGGAACACATGGGGTGTGCCGCACGCCCATGCGCGCTCGTGGTGGTGTGGACCGGACCCCCTTTGGCTTGACATGGGATGTGAAGAATGGAACTGCCTTGGGCTGGGGAAACACTTTTGACCCTTTTTTCAAATCCAATTGGTGAGGCAGCGCCTTGGAGTGTGATGTGCGCGCCCTAGTCAAGGAAGTGGGTACATTTGCTGATTTGGTACGTGGCATGGCTGGCAAGATTTGCTGATGGTAGGGGCGGCTGTAGAAGTGGCCGGCCTGAACACCAGCAGCAAGCCGAAGCAGCGTAGACCATGGGAGGTGATGGTGCTGCCATAGCTACTTGCGTGCTTGTGGCTGTTGTGAGAGTGGGCCTTCGTGTGGGGGGCAGAGGTGATCGCGCATGATGATGATGACAGCTGCAGCCAGTCACAGGCAGTGGGGTCCAGTGAGGAGCGCGCGCGATGACGGGGCATGTGCCCGCGTCGAGCTGCTGGCATCCAGGAGGTCAGCAAAGCCAAGCAGCAGTGTCCATGTGGGTGTGCGCCAGACACGGCAATCGGTGATACTTGATGGCTGCCGAGCACAGAGAGCATTTGGATGGACTGACAGAGTAGGCTGTCTCAACCTTACTGGCTGCGTGAATATGGGTGTTGTGGACTGTGTTTATGCTTGAATATGTACGGTATGTATGTGCATCCAGGGCATCTGCCACTTTTCTGTCGTGTTCGTTTACATCGCATGCCGATGCATGGACCCAAGCGTGATAAAAACCCTTGCTTACCGTGGCTAAGAACTGTCTGCTGTACATAATATCGCTGATTACCAGCACATGCTGCTGTAAGTGTACGGGCCTGCTTGGAGCACACAACCATAGTGTGGGCAGCTGACCATCTGATTCAAGAAGGTGTGCAGGGCAAGGCTGCATTTTTTACATACAAGTGAGCTGAGGTGCCGGTGCAATTGTAAGTACAAAGACGTGCAATACATAATGTATCTCAAGAACGTGCTCAGCATTATTCGTGACTTGTGAGCTCAGACGCAGAACTCAGTGGTGAAGGCAGAAGGATGCCGACATCCGACTCCTCGTCATCTTCTGATGACGAGGACTGGTCGCGATTCGCGGCTATCTCGGTGACGGCAGAGCAGGTCACAGCTGATCATCAAAAGGCGGCTAAGCAGGCGCGTGCGCCCATGCAAGCGTAACAAGAATGGGCACGCATGGACAGGCACATGGGGAACACACCATGTCAGCATGGGCCCAGCTCCATTCATGCCCGCACACAAGTCGCTGATGTGGACATGTCACAAGTGCTGCAGCAACAGCGGCAGCATTCTCACACACGTGGATATACATCCACCACAATAATTGTGGCCGCAGGGCCAGCGGAAGTTGCAAAAGGTTGTGACCGCATC
This sequence comes from Haematococcus sp. NG2, assembly GCA_004335575.1. Lineage (NCBI taxonomy): Eukaryota > Viridiplantae > Chlorophyta > Chlorophyceae > Chlamydomonadales > Haematococcaceae > Haematococcus > Haematococcus sp. NG2. The sequence goes on along the minus strand of QAXD01000202.1, from coordinate 197,140 downwards.
TGTGGCGCTCACAGATGGCCCAGCAGCTGTGCAGGGTGCAGGTCAAACAGAAGCAGAGGGATACCCCATGCGCCATCGAGGTGCTGGTTCAGGCGGGCAGGAGGGAGAGGGGGACGGCACACAAGCACAAGGAGCAGGGGTGAGCATTGGCAGAGGTCCAGGGGCTGTGGATGGAGGCACACGCGCTACGTTGAGCTGGAGGGAGACGCTGGTGGGGCCAGTGGAGGTGCTCGGGCTGACAGAGAAAAAGGTGAGGAGTGTTAGGGTCGCGCCAGTGTGCATAGTCTGCTTACAAAGCCACACCACAGTGCCTCAATAGTGGCATCCTGCCTGAACACTGCTCCCTCGTGGCAACAGTCAAGCACCTGCGCAAGCACCTGTGGGTGTGCCCTCACGTCAAGCTGCCACTGCTGTGCAAACGGCTGCTGCGCAAATCGAACAATGCTGTGCATCATGCGTCTGTCACGCGGCTTGGCTGTGACGTTGGGAACCCAGGAAGTCAGGTCGCGCCTGCCACATCTGTTGATACTCCACACCTGCAGCACCCAGTCTAAGCTTGCTTGTGCCCTTGCAGATCGCTGCATCACTGGACAAGATTCTGGAGGCGCAGCTCAAGTTCAAGAAGCACAAGCCGCGCAGCACAGATGATGGCTGCAACAGCAAGCGTGCACGGGAAAGCAGCAAGGAGCAGAACGGGCCACCTGCTGGCAGTGGGGAAACTGCACCACCATCAGGCGTGACCGCAGGTGGGAGTGATGTTGGTCCCTCCACATCGGCCACTCCTCAGACCGTTGACTACGGTGCAGGCGTGCGGCTGTTCAAGCGCGTGCGGTGGGGCACTCCTGCAGTGGAGGTTGTGGGGCAGCTGGCGGCGCTGGGGCCGCAGGGCAGGGTGACTGCCGCCGACATCCTGGAGGGGCTGCGGGCCAAGCGCGCGCGGTGGGAGGCGCGGGAAGCCGCGCTGTGTGCCATGGCCGGCGCAGCAGGGGCGGTCGCGGTGGCGGCTGCGGGAGGTGGCGTGTGTGCAGGCGATGCAGCGGCAGCTGGGCCCTTCAGTGAGCAGGAGCTGGAGAGGCGTGCGCGCAAGGAGGAGAAGCGTGCGCGCAAGGCGGCCAAGCGTGCACTCAAGGCACTTGCCGTGGAGGGCCAGGAGGTGGAGCAGGGGGCAGCGGCTGTGGCGGCTCGCAGTGCTGCCAGTGCCGGCCTCACGCTGCCAGCGGAGGTGGGCAAAGGGGCAGCAGGCGCACCAGCAGGTGCCATGCAGGATGGCGCCACACAGCAAGGAGTGTCACAAGCAGCTGCAGTAGATGGTGGGGCTGGTGCGCGGCAGGTAGGGGGGACAGCTACAGAGGGCGCAGCACAAGAGCCAGCCTCGGCCAAGAAAAAGAAGAAGAAAAAGAAGGCGCAGAAGAGCATTGCCAAGCTGGTGCCAGCACCTGGGACAGTGGTAGAGCCAAAAGCATGGGTGCCATATGAAGAGCGGACTGCCAAGCTGCTGGGCCTACCTGTGCCTGCACCGTCATGATCAAGCGATGAGCTTGCGCAGGGCTGCTTATAGCTGTGATTCAACACTGTTCAGTCTAGCATCAACCCGGACCTCATGGCAAGGAATGCTTTCACTGATCCATGGCTGCCGCGATGGTTACATTCAGCGGGCCCATAACATACAATGTATAGCGCTAGTGACTTTCAAAGAATATGATGTCGGCATACATACACTTGCGTCCAGAAACTGATCGCGCTTTAGATCACAGCCATGGCCATGCTGTGCTCGGTTTGTACGGCCATCAACCAGCTATTGCTGCAAAAACAGCTGCACAGAGTCGTGTGCATGAGCTGACCGCACCAAAGGTAATGCCCCCTGTGACAGCAACGCCTCACGCTGTTCATACCATGACCTGCATGCAGCCAGGTTACAAGCAGTGGTTGCTGCTAAGTGTAAAACGCAACACCAGGAACCACCACATCAGCCCATAGATCCAACATGCAGGGCTGCCGGCAAGATGCGTAAATGCCCCAACAAATGGGTGCACCTGCTTTCACAACGTCAGGCGCGGCAGCATCAGCATGATGGCCCTGCCACATATGCCTGTTGGCCTGTTCATCACACCCACCGTGTGATCACGTCTCGTGCCGTGACGCCCACGTCCCACCCCAGTGCGCGTGCAGCCGTCTCACTTGGCATCAGGGGTGCAAGAGGCAGGAAGCGGGTGCCTGCCGCCTGCGCCTCCACCTCACACTCCAACAGCAGGTCACACACCTGCCGCGTGACCCCACACACCCACACCGTGCGTTGCTGCGTAATGAGATGTGTGCAGGCTCAGTGCAGCCAGGGTGCACATGGGATGCAACACAGCAAACCAGTGCATGCGCCTTGAATGCGGCCGATGCCGCCATAGGTGCTGGTTACAGCTAGTTGCACGTGCAACATCGAGTCTGTGAGATGGCCAGCCCACGCCCAGCTGGACGCACCGCCTCATCGTAGAACGCCTGAGGGACAGCAGCCTGGATGGCCTGACGCAGCGCGGCCAGGTCTTCCGCCTCCCGCTCACATGCTGCCTGCAGCTCCCTGTCACGCAGCTCCGCGTACTCTGCTGCAGCTGCTGCCTGCGCCTGTTCTGTGGCCTCTGCACCTCCATCACTCCCCACCTGTGCTGCAGGGTACCTGGGGTCGTATGCGTACACTGCATCTGGGTTGGCTGCAGCAGCTACAGCAGCAGCTGTGATGCCAGGTTGCCTGGCTGCCCGTGGGTGTGCGGCTGCTGGTGGTGCAGGTGGTTTGGGGGCTGTTGGAGGGCGCGAGTGTGGTGTGTAAGGCCGGGGCGCTAGGAAGCGGGCCGGTAACCGCAGCAGCCGCAGCATGTCTGTCACCATGCCTGCCTTTTGGTCATAGATCATGCGCTGCACATCCAGGTCAGAGTGCTCCACCGCTAGGGATGGCGTGGAGTTGACCTCCAGCAGCCATGGCCGCAGCTGCAGGTGTGATGTGCAGTGAAGCGCAGTGGGCACAGTTGGCATGTGCTGTACTTATGAACTTATGCACGCGAGCATGTACACACACACAGCAAGTAGTGACAGGGTTGAACAATTGCAGCAGAGATGGCACCTGCATCAAGGCCGCACTGCCTGCATTAAACCACACCCACATACAAACAGCCATGTCCAGCCTACACCCAGCTTTCACACCTGCTCATCCAGCAGGAAGTCGAGCCCAAACAGCTCAAACACAGTGCCCCGAGAGATGCGCGCGTCAGCACACGCCGCCCGCATGTCCCGCGCACCCGCAGCAAAGGCCAGCGCGGTGCTGCACACAGAATGCATGCACACAGAGGGGATGCACATGAGCTGCTGTGAGCAGCAGCAGTTGTGCATGATGCCTGTGGCAGCACATGCATGGCAACACATACAGGGATAGCATGCACAAGGCAAGGCAAGCGGGGCACACTTGTTAACTGGGTACAGCCAGCATATGCAGCGGCTGCCGCCTCATCAGGGAACAGCAGCAGCAACACAAGACAGCTTCTGGACCCCCTTCTGCAATGGTAAGCAGTCTGAGTGCATGAGAACTTGGCTGTCGCAACCACTCACATGGCTTTGAGTTGCGCATGTACAGCAGCCCATGCCTCCTCTCCCACGTGCTGCCGCAGCTGTGACACGCTCCACACGTCTCCATGCATGTTCTGGGCGTAGTTGGTCAAGTGCGCCTGCATGTCTGTTGTCGTGTCCACGTCATACGTCTGCAGCACACGGCATGCACATGGGGTGGATGCGAGCGTGTCGGTTGTACTGCTCGTACATGAAGCATAATCACATCTTCCAACATCGCCACAAAGCAGGGCACAACCCAGCAAGACACTGCCAGTTGTGCGGAGGCGGCTTGACCAGCCAACACTCAGGCAATTGGTGCCAGCACACTCACGTTGTTGCTGAACAGCACAAGCCCATTCGTGTGCAGGTACACACGCAGCGGGTCAGTGCTGGTCACCACCGCCCACACGCGCAGCCCAAACTTGCGGCCACCAAGCAGCAGCGGTTGCGACACGTAGCGCTGCGCCACCGTGAACGGCCGCACCTGACAGCACAAGTCAGGTTGGGTTGACAGGGCGCAAGGCCACAGCAGGCGGGGTGAGCAAGCCTGAGTTGAACGCACAGAGCGGCAATTGGCATCACAGACGCGTCAAGCCTGGGGTGTGCAACCGTGTTCAGGGCACGTGATAAGTTTGCAGCTGCCCAGCTGCTGCACGCGCTACACACCGTCTTGCGCTCCTGCGTTGTGGCGGCCGCTGCCTGCTGGTGCCGCACCACCACCGCCTTGACAGCTTCACGTTCGGCTTGAATCTCCATACCCTGCGTGGTATAGCGTTGCCAACCCCGCCCTGACATGGTGGCCAACACAGCAACAGGTACTGGTGGGCAGGAAACCCAGCACCGTGACGTAAGCATCCCCCCTGCCCAGCCAAAGAATCGTCGGTGCAGTGGTGCACAGGTACAGCGACGACAGCCCCTCCCCCCCTCCAGTGTGCTCTTAGCCTCCTCTGGTGCGTCCTATTGGAGCGTTGCCATGCAGGTGTATGTGTGTCCCACATACACTCCTCACCTTGCCCAAGTGCTGTGCAGTCTTCAGGATCCACAGGCCCCGTGGTTCCGACAGCACAACAGCTGCTGCTGCCTCGTCACCGCTGGCAGCTGCTTCACGTCCACGCAGCAAGCGTTCTGCCAGTTTGGGCGGCAGCCACGACGCAGCATCAGCCACTGCGTCCATATTGGCGCTGGCCGTTGCATTGGTGATGGTGGAGGCCAGGGGGGCCTGGGTGGCTGGCAGACTGTCCGCACTCAGCTGACTGGGCTGTGTTGCGGTGTGGCCAGCAGTGGCACCTTCCTGAGCGATTGCCTGCGCACGCTGCAGCAGCTTCAGGTGCGCCAGCCACGCGGCCATCTGTGATGGCAGCTCGAATGTAAGAGGCGTGATGAGCGTGAACGCGTCGCGGCCGTACGCGCGGCTCAGCGTGCGCGCCAGCCCTTTCTTCTTGGTCAGCTGATCAGAGCCGGGGATCCCACTTGCCAGCTGCCCCGGCGCCAGCCCAGCCTGGGCCGCCTTGCGCGCAGTGGCAGAAGGGGACCACAGCACGTCCCACTCCCTGACCCGCTGCCAGCCCATGGGGCCAGGTGTGGGAGCTGACTTGGTGTTGCCGCCCACACGCACGCCCCCCAGTGCGAGCAGAGCACGCTGGGCCAGTGATGTCTCACCTGTGCCCTGCGTGAAGGTGGTGTAGTTGAGCAGGTTTCGGTGGGGGCTAGTTGCCCTCCTGATGGTCATGCATTGGCAGGATGAACGCACTTGATGGACCGTGGGCTTGCAGCCGTGCAAGCATGAAGTACAGGCAGGCTTGATGTCCTTTGTTGCATGCTCCCTGTGTGCCACAAGCCCATCCTGAGTGCACATGCACACCTTGAAACGTTTCTCATCATGCCACACTGCAAAAGTTCCACGGACACATCCAGACGCCAGTGGCACTGGCAGCCGCGGCCGCGCTGCTGCTGCTGCCGATGCGGCGGCGGCTGACGCGGGCGCATAGGTGGGGTCAGTGGTGGGAGCAGATGTTGAATGCACTGAGGAGGGCACCGGGCTGCCATCCTCCCCCTCCTCCTCATCTTCAGCATCCACATCTGCTGTGCCACTGCGTGTGGGGCGGGGCTGTACCTGGCCGTGTCCCCTGACCACAGCATGAACACACATGCATGGTGGCAGACCCTCCCCGTTCCTGCATAGCTGCCTCCGGCGTACTTGCAGGTGGCGAGGTCGTGCTTGCGCTGCTTGGGAACGCGCACGCAGTGCCTGTTGCATACCTAGATGGGCTGGGCGCAAGCCTCCAAGCATGCTGCACGCACCATAGTCACGGGCTGCATGCTGCATTAGAAGGACCGGCTTACAATTGTGGGCGCAACTGGTGTTGTATCAACCAAGAGCTCCCAAGCAACTGATGTGCGCAGCAAAACCCGTGACAAACATCTCCCGCATCATTTGCATCGGCCAATACTGTCAATGACTGGGGGCTGTGCACTTTGAGCCTGCTATTGCGGGCCGCACTGTGCGCCGCGAACAAGAAAAGGAAAAATTTTGGTGGTTGAAGTGGTTGGGGAGACTTTGTCTACCTCAGATGCCTTGACTTGTTGGGGCTGGATTGACGGCAAGTGCAGCGCTTGGAGGCGCATTGGCCGGTTCCACAGTTAGCTGTGGTGAACCAGTTCGGATGTGCGAAGGCATTTCACTACGTTTTAGCTTGACATAAAACAGGGAAACTGGGGCTTCCAAGCCAAGGAGGGCCCCCAAATGGGCCCCCCCAGCATGGCCCTGGCGAGGGATTGACGGGCGTGACAGCAAGTAGGTACTGAGCCGGGGCTGCTGCGTCTAGTGGGTCTGGCGTATACAAGCCCCTTTTGCATGAAGCCCTGACCCATGCACCAACCTCGCAGGTGGGGAAATCCTGCGCGTGCGCGAGGTGTGGAACGACAACCTGGACGCCGAGTTCGAACTCATCCGGAATGTTGTGGAGCAGTATCCCTTGGTGGCCATGGACACAGAGTTCCCAGGCGTGGTTGCTCGTCCTGTGGGTAACTTCAAGAGCAGCCGCGAGTACCACTACAAGGCACTTAAGATGAACGTGGACATGCTCAAGTTGATCCAGTTGGGACTGACGTTCACAGACCCACAGGGCAACTTGCCGCGCTGGAACGGGGAGCTGTGCGTGTGGCAGTTCAACTTCAAGGGTTTCCGGTTGGCAGACGACGTGTACGCGCAGGACAGCATTGAACTTCTGAAGCAATCAGGCATCGACTTCCAGCAGAATGAGCAGCGCGGTATCGATGTCATGCGTTTTGGCGAGCTGCTCATGACCAGCGGTATCGTGCTGAACGAGGACATGCGGTGGATCACCTTCCACAGGTGCGCAGATCATCCATCTGTCAGCGGGCAAGGGTTGTTTCCATGGGGACACGCATGGCACTTGCGGACGCTGTTTGCATATCAGTACAGGCAACAGCACGCATGCTCGGCCATGCACGGATGCCCCACTCGTGCTCAGGGCTGCAGCACGCTGTCACCGCGCACGTGAGACGTACACCTGCATCAGGCCGGGCCGCATATTGCATGTTTGTCACACACCCATATGAAGCAGGGGTTTGCAGCCCACTTGTGGCGCCCTGGATGTATCATACATGGCATGTTACGTTGTGCAGTGAGTTGATTATGTTTGCGCCATGTCTCCTGCCACCTGTAGCGGCTACGACTTCGGGTACCTGCTCAAGATCCTGACGTGCCAGCCGCTGCCTGCCAGCGAGGCTGAGTTTTTTGAGCTGCTGAACCTCTACTTCCCAAACATCTTCGACATCAAGTACCTGATGAAGTTCTGTGACAACCTGCATGGTGGCCTCAACAAGCTCGCAGAAATGCTGGAGGTGGGGCAGGCAGCACCCACCAGGGTGCCAGCACAACGGAGGAGATTTGCATCGCAGCGCGCATGCTATGTGTACCATGAAACATGGCACAAGGCGCCTTTCGCTCGCTCAGGGGCACAAAATGTGAGGCTTACGTGTTGTTGCAATGACCTGCCTCTGTGTACTTTGCAGGTGCAGCGCATTGGGCCACAGCACCAGGCTGGGTCCGACTCGCTGCTCACGTCGTTCACCTTCATCAAGCTGGCCAACAAGTTCTTCCAGGCACGTGCACTGGGGGAGCGATTATGCTTGGGAGCGATATGCATACTTGTCCTAGTGGCCTATGCCAAGTTCAGCTTGGCGCAGCCCATGGCAGCAGTTGTGCAGCAGTCCAGGGCAGGCTTGGCACCATGTTATTGGCTCACGCATCACGCTGTGGGGCAGATCTTTTGAAATCACTGGTTTGTTGCTCTGTGCACATGAGCAGGGCGTGGAGGGCGCTTCGCGGCACTGCGGCATCCTGTACGGCCTGGGGGTGGACGGCAACAATGACTGGAACAAGGGTGGCCAGGACAATGGTGCATAACAGCTTCTGCGCAGCCCTTGGGGCTTGCATCAGCCAGTGCTGCTGGCGCTGAGCTGTGTGTATTCGGCTGGTTACAGGGCATTCGTGGGTGCAGCCATACGTGTGACGAGGGGGGAGGAGTACTGAGCGGGCACGAGGGCAACCTGCTTTCATCAAGCTCATGCTGATGAAGCAGCAACCAGTGCCGACTGACCAGCGGCGCTGCACCTGTACCAGTGGGAGGGGGTTTCGGGTGTGGGGCGCATTCGGATGGTGTGCAGGAGTGGAGGGGAGCCTAACAGGATGCTTCAACGGCACTGAAGGACCTCCCCCGTTGTACATGGCGATGGGGGCACGCAAGCCCTTGATGATTCTTTTGGCATCTGATGCGCTGCGATGTGGCGCTGGGAATGTACCAACACGATTGGTCTGATCGATGTGGTGTTGAGGCACCACGGGCAGCTGCAACAGTTCCCATGTGTTCTGACTTATGGCTGTAATGCGGCTGCTTTTCATGGATTATGTGCTGTCATGGCGTTGCTGTTGACGCACATTCCTGACCTTGCCATTGGGGCGGGAACGGGCTCGCTGGGTAGCAATTGCTGAAGGGCGCTGTGTGGAGCAGGATGTGACTACATATGTCACACATCTGCACATTGGATCGCATGTGAAAGGCCTCACACGGCCCTCCAGCATCACTGTTGTTGACTTGACAAACATCACAGGCGTTGCGCACTCGCTGAACTTTGTATGAGCATATCATACACCGATCTATGCAATGCCTGCCTAAAACCCTAAACCCCTAAACCTGGTGGGTGCCTGATGCGCCCGCAATGATGCAAGCATGGAGTTGAAGTTTCACATCTCTTCGCATAAGCTGGCGGTAGTGAAGCGGCGCAGATCCGCAACCGTCACGTTTGTGTTCGCATTGCATGTGATGGCATGCATGCGTGCGCATCGCATTCCATGTCCCCACCACACACGCCCACAATCCCCACATGCCCCTGAGACATGAAGAAGCTTATGCATAGATTAACTATGGTAGAGGTTTCAGATCAGTGTTCAGCATAACAGACCCTGCACAGCAGGTCGCATGCTCAGGACGCTGTTCACACATACTTTGCACTGATACACGTATGCTGCCAGTGTGCCTACCGGCACCACACAAGACATGCTGTGCGGAGATGCGTTTCAAGTACACCAGAAGCCGGGCCTCGTGCTGTCCGGTGATGCTGTGTTGCTTCACTGGGATGCACCTGCCACATACGTCGACAAGTGCTGATGGCACGCATGTTCTGGCTGGGGCACCTTCAACTGCTGTTTTAGAGTTACTCCTGATTGGGACCTAAGCTCCATGTTCCTCATGCTTGCATAAAAGCAGTGCACACATCGGGCCTTCTGCCTCGTGCCCAGGATATGGGGTGCACCAGTCAGCGATGCTGGTTTTTACCATCAACGTCCTGGCAGTTGCGTGCCTCCTTCCATGGAGGCAGCTGCATGCATGGTGCAGCATGCATGGTGCATTTCACAAGATGTGCTTGCATGGCTTGCGTGCATGGTATGGCAGCTCGAGTCTTTCGCCCGCATCAAGCTGGGCACTTATCAAGCACCCGATGTATTGTGCACGCCTCTCAGGGTAAGTTTGGTACCCTTGTTCCAATGAATCACATGTGATGGATCCATGTAAGTTGGAACTCAGGCCCAACTGCAGGTGCTGAAAACCTGCCTTGCACAGCCTAACTGTGCAGTGTATACTGACTGCCTTCCTGCCCCTATCGGCACCCTGCTCCAAAGGCTGGCTTACAAGTATACCGAAGCAATCGCACGTTCAGGCAGTGCTTGCCAGTACTTAGCCTAGCTCTCTCAGGACGAGCAGCCGCTGAGCCGCACCCACCCACCAAAGCTTCCCCGCTTCTTTGGCACGACCCACTGCGCCTCTAATGCACAAGGTCCCCTCGACTGGCGAGATGCAGCGCTTGACCCGGGTAAGATGCGGTGGGCTCTGCCAGGATGGCCCTCCTACATGCGACCCTGAGGCAGCTTCCTTGGAGGAGCTTGGCTCTGAACTCACAATGCCTGTCTTCAAATCTGCAGGCCAGTGCTTCTCCGATGCACTCCCCGCGTTCCCTCAGCCCTGCGCCAGGCCTGAGCCGGGCACGGACGGCGTCACCGAGCCCAGTGCACAGCAGGCACCGGGCCCGCACCTTAAGCTGCGAGGCGATCCCAGGCTTCGAGTTTGCGATGGCCGCGGACGAACTCAGCACCCGGATCTCGCAGATGGTGACGACTGAGGTGCAGCTCGAGGCAAGTCATGTCAAGGACCGTTTTTGACATTTGCTGGTGCACTGTGCTTGTCCTTCAGTTGAGGTGCACGCTTCGCGCTCGTTGATTTATGCTGTATGCTTCAACTCCTTGCGCTGCCGAGACGTTTCAATCCTGCCCCGGACCTTCCCCTGGCATACACTTGCCGTTCAGGCCTTCTGTGCTGAAAATGCACGTGCACCCTGCAGGCAACCCTTCATGTTCCAGCAGCGCAAGCCAATGCTTGCCTTGCTGCCCATGGCTTGACAGCAGACGCCATTCAGCAAGCGCCTTCACTGGTCTCGCATTCTGAGAGCCATTTGCTGACCGACGATGACCCAATCACACAGCTGGCGTCCTGCATGGCAACCCTGCTCGAGAACACACCATCTCAAGTGCAGAACCCACTGCGAGGCGCAGCCCAAGGTGCAGTTGCAACGCGCTCCATGCAGAAGCTGAGTGGTGCCCATGAGTCCTTGAGCATTGTTGATCGCTACGGCGATTGGGCAAGGCGGATGCGCCGCCGGCGCAAGATGGAGTCAGTGCAGGCCATGTTGGGTGGGCAGACCACAGTACGCCCTGAGCAAGCCCTGCCCAAGGAGGCGCTGGATGCTCTGCCCAAGAACAATGCACAGGGCCCACACTCATCACGGCTGGAGTCCGGGTCAGGCGCGCTGGCTGCCGCGTCTGCCATGGGCCTGCCCCCCATGCTGCAGGAGCAGCCGTCGCTGCGGTTTGGCGTGGTGGCTGCTGACCTGGAGGCTTCCCAGCAGCCGTTATCCACCGGTCTGCTGCAGCAGCAGACCAGCTTCAGCTTTGATGCGCTCACCATCCGTCGCATGTCAGTCAGCGGCCTTTGAGCACTTGCCTTACATGGTGCATGGCGGCACAATGGGGCAGAAGGCATGTGCCTGGCCTTGGCATGGATGTTTGGTTGGGCACGAACTATGCAGTGCACAACTGTTTCATGGGTGTGCATTTTGGTCATCTGAGTGGCAGGACGAGAAGGCTACAGCATATGGTGCCCTGAACACTGCTGCCTGTCCTATTTGCACGTGGATTTGAGGCAGGATGTTGCAGGCAATGGTATCCTCTGCTGAGATGCAGGCCACGGATGCAGGCGTTGAGTTGGTTCATATCCGCAATCCCGCAGCAGGCAGTTGTGAGGAAGAACAAGCACCACACTTCATCCATTTTGCAGCAGGCGCTGGGGAAGGGCTGCATTGTTGCTGCAGGCAGTTGGCGGGTAGCAGCAGTGCTGGGGCTTATGTTCTTTCAGTGCAAGAGGAAGCCTGGTCCTCGCAGCACATTGATCCTATGTGTCTGTTGAGTGTGCCCAGTGTCCGACACAACCGATAATCTAGCTTGTGTCTCGCTCTCCCTTGCAGCATGTGTTTCCTGTGTAGCTTGAGTGTTCATTTGGCATGTGTTTCCTGTGTAGCAGGGCTATTTTTCCAGGATGTGTAGACGCAGCTTGACATTCATGCATGGTGCATTCCACGGGGTGCTGAGATGGAAGGCACCTCCACCGAGCAGTGCTGTGGCAGGTCCTTGAAGGATGTCAGTGGCTGCTATGCCTGCCATGAGTTTGGGCACGCTTTCCATGCCTCCAATGTACACAAACCCACTCTGTTCCATTGAGAACTGTTCGGTATTTGGGTTGCGGAAGGACTGGAACCGACATTCGTTGGGCGCAAAGGGACTGGCACATGTGTGGCAAATGACAGTCTGCGCAATGGTGGGTGTGGTGGTGATGGCGGCTTGCATTTATGGTAACTTGCCAGTTTGTTGTTTGGTCTTCTGTGTAATATCTTTTGTGTAATGCAGTTAATGATGCTGATCAGTGCCGTCCCGTGATGTGCTGAGCACATGCTCCGGCATAGAACGCACAGCCATGCCCCTCACTACATTGCACGGCTACTTCATACTGCTTTTGTTGTTGTTACAGCTACTCCATATGCAGGGAGCTGACGATTCTTCAGCCCTAAGGCTCACTCTTCCAGCACATGTCCAAGCAGTAATGATGCAGGTTTTACGAGTTGTGGAGTTGCAATGCTGTTATGATATGAACGTGACTTTACAACCTCTTCTTGTACTGTCGGGTATGCACATTACCAAGTTCGGCTGATGTAGTGTGTCGCAGCCCCCCTTGCCCTCTATATGGGGCCAAATATGTAGCTACGCAAGATGTTGATGAGAATCCAGTAGTAAACCCTTGTTGCTGCCTGGATCTTGTCAAGGATGGCAGAGGCAGCAACTGCTGCTGCGGCAGCCTTTGCGCTGTATTATTTCATGAAACAGCGCAATACTACGTTGTGTGGCGTTGCGGGTCAGGCCGATCCTGCCAGTGTGCCTGTGCCCGTGGAGGCATGCAGGACAGTTGAAAGACCGCCCAACACCTGGTTTGAAGCGCTGGTCTACTTCAAGGAGGTGTTCAGGTGTGGTGTTGGAAGATGCGAATTGTTTCAGCTATTCTCCAATTGACATGCTTTTTTTGTGCCTGTACAGCTGATTCTTCAAATTCCGGGCTTCTTGAAAGCTGCTGTGCAGTACCCAGCATGATGTATGCATGGACACATTGTGGAGAAGCTGGCCCCTGCTGCAATCAGCATGCATGTGATGGAGTGCAGCTGGGCTACTCTGATGCCATGCATGCAACCCAATCCATGCCTGGGCCAGCGCCTCAAGATGATGCAGACAGCTGTCACGCTGTGCATGCAGGCGCTGCATGCGCTGTGCAAACCGATGCGTGCACTCATGTGTGCCGGGAGCTGCCCTCTTACCTGTCATGAAGCATAGTGCATGTGGTCGTTATGATACCGCTCGGCTCATGCACGCTTCAGCAATTCATGCCCGTCCCTTCAAGCGAGCTGCGGCTGACAACAGGTTCGACACCATCAACGGACTGGAGCTCATTTGCGTTGTGCTGTCACATGTTGGCTCCCACATAGGTACATGTATGATGAAACCCTGGGCCGCTGGCACACGGTGGACTTGTTTGTTGGGCTGGCGTACCTGGCGCACCGCGAGAGCCGCGCGTACGCTGCAGCAGACATTGCGGCCGCTGGCCAACCAATCTCCACGGACTTGAGCGTCAGTGAGGCGCTCGGTCTCATGGTGAGCATGGCTGCATGGCGTCGCGGCACGCATGCACGCGCACACGCATGCGTGCTTGCACCCATGCAGCCGGGTAGAGGCACACTGAGGCAACATGTTTGGTGTGTGATCCACAAATCCAAGATGTGGGAGCTACAGGTTGTTCATGCTGGCAGCACTGCATACGCAACCGCATGCAGGCAGAGCTGCGTGAAGTGCGGCGGTACATGCTGTACTGCCGGGGCCTCAAGCACAAGCGCGCCGACCTACAGGCTCGGTTCTGGGTTGAGAATCTGGGCATACGTGAGTAGTGTAATTGATGTCTTCTGTCGTCCTAAACAATAGTTGGAAGGCAACTCAGGGGTCGTTGCAACTGCACCGCAATGGGGTGCGAGCATATGAGCAGCTGCACATGGCAAGCAACCGCCACAGGACAGCGATGGTCAACGTCTGGTGTGCCTGTGACGCTGCCCATGTCATACAGGCGAAGACCAGATTGTGGTGCAGCAAGCAACCGCGGGGCTGATGCGGCCAGCATACGTGGTGGTGCGTGATGAGGAGCTGCGCGCGCTGGTGCTGTGCATCCGTGGCACACAGAGCATGAAGGACTTGTTCACGTCGCTCACTGGTGCGCGTGTGATGCGGCGTATACAGTGCTGTTGGGGCAGGGCCTGCAGAGACCATCTGTTGCATGCTGGATTGCTGATGTGACTGCATATGTCTGAGTCTCATGCTGGTCCGCCCTGATGCATACCCAAGCCATCCCCACACGCGGCAAAGGCATGATATCTCCTGGCCCGTGCTGCGCATGTCGCACATGTGCAGGTGCCACCAAGCCCCACCATTACGTGTGCCCCGTGTCGGGCCAGGTGACGCTGGGGTACGCGCACCTAGGCATGCTGGCGTCTGCGCGGTGGATCATGCGGCAGGTGGTGCCTGTCCTGCGCACTGCTCTGGCAGAGGCACCAGAGTACGACCTGCGCGTTGTTGGTGCGTGCTGCACAGGCTGCTAGTGGTGGTGTGGGTCACATTTGAACACTGGCGTGGTGGCGGTTTGCTCTTGAGTTTGTGTCGCAGAGGTTTGTTGGACTCCTCCATGGCTCGTTTCACACTGTGTGCTGGGTGGCACACGTCGTGCTGCATGACCTCCTGCAGCACTGACTGTTGGGGGTGCTGCTGGTGCGAGCAGGTCACTCGATGGGTGGTGGTGCGGCGGTGCTGCTGACGATGCTGCTGCGTGGTGCAGCGCCTGAGTTTGCTGCTGCGCGCTGCGTCGCGGTGGCGTGCCCCGCGTGCATGACCTTGGAGCTCAGCGCAGCGGTGGCGCCATTCGTGACATCCGTTATCAACGGGACAGACATCGTACCCACCTTCTCCTCAGGTGAGCCAGGCCGCTGTGCCGGGGATCTTTTGCGTGTAGGCCATGTGGGTGGTGTGCTCACAGGTTTGCCTCACGGCGCATGCTTAGCACGCAAAGGGAAGCGGGCATTGGCACGTGACAGCCCCTCACGTTCCGCCAACCTAGTTGCAAGCATGGTCAGGCGCAAATGTGGCGCGTTCACGCACCTGCTCACAGCCACGGTGGAGCGGCTGCGTCAGGAGGTGACCGCGTCCTCCTGGTTTGCCGAGTTCCGGCGCGACCTGCGCGGCTCTGTCATGGCCGCACTGCGTGGCGGCTGGCGTGGCATGGGCAACGCTGGCTCATGGACCGCGCGCAACATCCTGTCCCCAGCAGCTGTGCCCTTCCGCTCGTGCTACTCATACAGTCGGGGTGGTGGTGGTGCAACGGCCACAACGGCGGCTGGCGCAGCATCTGTGGCAGAAGCAGACGCGCGCGGCTCTGGGCGGGCAGGGGCAGGGGGGCGGGAGNGGGCAGGGGCAGGGGGGCGGGAGGGCCTGGCTGAGCCGCTGCTGGTTGTAGCAGCTGAGGAGGAAGAGGAGCAGAGGGATGAGGAGAGTATTCGGCAGGAGGGGGCGGCAGCATCAGCGCGTGGCGCAGCGGGCACGTCCCGCCAGCGCAGTGCGCCTGCCCTCACTTCTTGGTTTTCGTTTGCGCTGGGTCAGGGGGCTGCGCTGCGTGGTGTTGGGCCAGCCACAGCCAGGGACGGGGGCTCTGCTGATGGAGCTCCCAGCCAGCAGGAGCTAAGCATGCTGCCTGAGCCATCACCACCCTCTGGCACCAGCACACCACACCGGCGGGGCGTGGAGGGCATGGGGCGCACACGCAGCGCGGCCATCATGTTGCCAGCCCAAGGTGCAGTGGTGGCAGGAGGTGGAGCTGCCAGGCCAGGGATGGGGCAGCGGCCAGGGCAAGGCGGACAGCCGGGCGGTGATGACGGCGTCGTGCCTCTCCCTGGCAGCGCCTTGAGTGAACGTGTGATGCAGGAGGCGCTGCGCAGCTGCCTGTATGCCGCAGCAGGCAGCAATGGTGCAGCGGGCGCAGGCGCAGGTGGCTCTGAGGTGGGTGGGGCAGCAGATGTCCCTCTGAGGCACCACCACCGCAGGCACGGCAGCAGCGGCTCATTAGGTGCTGCAGCGGGGGAGGTCGAGGTGCAGCAGGGCGTGCAGGCTGCACTGCACCTGTTGGGGGATGAGCTGCCCCTTGCTCGCACCGCCCGCCACACCTCCCCAGCTCGTGTGCACGGCAGCAGCGGCAGAGCGTCACAGCCAGGACTGAGCACCCCGCCCTCCGGCAGCAAGCGCAAGCTGTGGCCATGGCTGCTGGGGCGGGCAGGCTCACCCGCGCCTGGTGCCCCTGCCACGCCTGGCTCACAAGCCACCGCCTCCCCTGGCCCCACGCCGCCGCGCGTCAGCAGTCAGGGCCTGAGCTTTGGGTGGCTGGGGTTCGGTGCAGGCGGGGGCGGGGATGGGGCCCTTGCGGCAGGATCCCCTGCGCCAGGGTCAGAGACCGCGGGTGCTGCATGGGCGTGGGGCAGGGCTGCACAGGGTGGCCCCTCCGCCACATCCTCGCCACCCACCCCGTTTTCCCCTGGTGCTGAGCCCTCACCCCAAGTGGGCCTGGGTGTTGCTCAGCGTGTGGCGCAGACAGCGGGCAGCTGGCTGTTCGGCAATGTGTTTGGCACGTGCACAGCACCGCGGCGGGCAGGGGCTGGGGGCTGGCCAGGCACCACAAGCATACCGGGTCCCCGTGGCAGGGGCAAGGCAGCCGCGGGCGGGTCCAGCACAGATGTCATGATGCTGGCTGAGAATGGGGCGGGGGCGTCCGCGTTGTGGGGTGAACAATCCACGGCTGCGCTCCCCAATGGCCGTGCTGCCACTGGAGGAGGTCCATCTGCGTCAGGGGAGGGGGGCGGCCCTGTCCCGCGCGGCCACTCACGCACCACTACACCCATGCCCACACCAACGGCAACTGGCGCAGACACACGCATGGAAGATGCATGGGGGGCAGAGCATGGGGCAGGTTGGCCGGATGGGGGTGAGTGTGAGAATGAGGACGGTGAGGCTGTGCAGCAGGAGCGAGGTTGCGCAGGGAGCGGGGTGGATGGTGAGGAAGAGGAGGAGGAAGAGGAGGACGACATGGAGAATGATACGGAACTGGCGGGGCTGGAGCTGAACAGCTCGGGGCAGGCACAGCTGGGCCGTGCCTCCGGTGCAGCAGGAGCCAGTTCAGGAGGCAGCGCCGCAGCTGTGCAGCAGCAGCTGCAGGCGGGAATCACCGCGGTTGTCGCAGCAGTAACACATGAGGGTGGGGAACAGGAGGAGGTGGTCATGGAGGAAGGGACCAGTAGCCCCAGCCCCAACAGTGTCATGCTGCCACAGGACAGGCGGGCACACACGCAGGCAGGGCACGTGGAGCAACAGGTCGCACCTGGCTATGAGGAAGAGGCAGCGCATGCAGCGGAGGGTGAGCCAGCAGTCAACAGGAATGCAGGCTCAGCTCCGCTGTTTGGCCCTGGTGCTGCCGCACCCAGCGCACATGCCATGGCACGTGACCAGGAGCGGGCAGGCGAAGGTGGTGGCGTGGCGGGTGGTGCGGCTGCAGGCACCATGGGGTCGCGCGCGCACACAGGCGGCCGCGTTGTGCCCAAGCGGCTGTACCCTGCGGGCCGCATCCTGCACTTCTTCCCCGCCTCCGTGGTCGCTGGCACTGGGGCCGGTGCTGCTCCTTCTGCAGGCCCCTCAGTGTCAGGGCTGCCAGGGCGGCCCCTAGGGCCCATGGCTAGTGAAGGCGGCACCGCAGCCAGTGGCAACACATCCGCAGCAGCAGCAGGTGGCAGCGGCACAGGCATGCTTGCCAGCAGCGCCCGAGGTGCATCCGACGGCGGCGCCGCACCGCCCCCGCCGCACCTCCCCCGCCCCTCCACACTGCGGGAGGCGGTCGGCAGCATGGCGCGCGCAGGCGCTGCAGCCAGCCTGGGGGACCATGAGGCAGCGGTGCGGGCGGCTGCGTCACCTGGACCCAACGGTGAGTGGGGCAAATGGTTTGAGCAACATGGTCATTTAGGCAAGACGGCCACCCCCGTTCAGGGGTAGCAGGTGTATGTGGCCTTGGTTCAGCCGTTCAGTGGTGGCAGGCGTGGTTACTGCAGCTGTCTCACTGGATCTTGTGGCCTGCTTCCATAGTCACCTTGGGCACGACGCGCATCGTCGTGTTGGTTTTGTCCTTGGGATGCAGTGGATGCCGCCAGTGCTGGTACCCACCTGATGCTGGCATGCATGGCATGGGGCTGCGCATGTGCGCAGCACTTGCGCATCACGCCTGCCTCACGCTGCGACGCTGCCCTGTTGGCACCTGCACCACAGGCCTGCTGCCCGCATCAGTGCCAGCACCTGCAGGCGCATCGTGGGTGCTGCTGCATGTCCCCACCCATGAGGTGTACGGCCGCATTGCGCTGTGCAAGACCATGGTGATGGACCACCTGGTGTTCAGCCACCTGCAGGCACTGGACTCAGTGGTGGAACAGCTGCAGGTGGTGGCGGAACGGCCGCCGCACTCACCGTGATGCGAGTGCATGTGCTGTGCAAGCATGACATCAGCACATGTGGGAGGAGTGTGTGTTGCGCTGTGCACATTCTGCGCTGTGGTGCTCTGCGTTGGGACGTCCGATGCAAGTGTGGTGGCTGGTAGGGAGGGTTGCGCCCGTCATGATTTGCGTCCTTTTTGGAGAGCAGCTGTGTGAGGTTGTGATGAGAGTGGAGAGCTGTGGCATAGGCACTGCAGGAGTTTACCAGTTGGAGAAGGGAGCAGACAAAGAATCAGCTGCGCAGCGACGCTAGCCTGCATATTTTATTCTGGTCTTTCCTTTTGCCCAGTGTTGGCCAGTTGGTAGGCAGGAGTTTCATGCACATTGGCAACTTGCAGGTTACAGCAGCCAACACCCTGCGGGTATGTACAGTATGCTCGTCATGCTTGTAACTGCTCTGTTCCAGCAGCGCCCATGTGCCATGCCCTGGCTAAGCTGCACTCTGGTGCGCGGAAGAGATGGCATGTGACAGTCCTCTACTGCTCCTCACTGCATATCGCGCTGCACGCCGGACACATCAGTGACCGCAGACCCCAGTTTGCCTGCAGCACGCCGGCCGATCTCCTGACAGGGGCCACGCAGGTTGCAAGGATCAAGGTGCCACAAGTGGCAGATGTTGTGCAGGCATCAGCTGATAAAGCAGCACAGTACCATGCTGTATGGCCAAGCTGTGGGCTGGGCACAGCACACATGCTCCAGTACACTCACGGGCATTACTGGGTGCAGTGCATGGAGCACAGCAACACCGTACAAAAGCAAGTACTGGACACCCAAGCTCAAGGCAGTTGCTGCCAGATCCCTGCTGCCCAGGCACTGCTCATCACTGACGGTGGTGGGGTTCATGTTGGTGCGCGCCACGCGGCCGTTTTTGTTGCCCTCGCCCTCTGCCAGCTTGCGGCCAGTGATGCCAGCCTCGGGGGCGACTGGGTTACAGCCTGCATTAGAGATGCGTGCACAGGCCAGGCATGGTGCTCGGCATGGTGGGGTAGGGCCACAATCCAGGCGGTCTGGGGACTCAAGTGTGCTGTCATGGTGCGCAAGCAGATGACTTGTTTCAGGTGCTAACCCGCTGATCTGGGTTTGATATGCACTGTTGTGGCTCACCAATGTCACCCGTGGGCGTGAGGTTGGTCACATCAATGTTGGTGCCGTGCTCGCGGTCGAAACGTGGTGGTAGCTGCGCATGGCACACAGGTGCATGATGCCTCCAGGTGTGCACAGATCACGCATGGGGCAGGTACGCTAAGTTACGTGTAACCACCCAGACTGTCCGAAACATACAGCATTGCCTCCACACAGGTGACCCCAAGGGTGAGCTGCGCAGCACGCCCCTGATCAGAGAACACTACTCAGTGGAGGCGATGCGCCTGGTGGTGGATAGCGCCCCAACAGGTCTCCGCCCTGGGCGAACAGAGCACCTGGTGATGACGTCAGCATCTACCAGGAATGCATCACTGCCAAGCCTGATCGTGCTGTGGCCCCTCAGAAGCTGTGGCCATGACTCAGCGCTGTTATGATGATCCCCCAGATCCAACTGTTGGTGGCATCATGGGGCTCAACGGTCTGATGGTACGTCACAAGCTGCGTATGGCTTGCTCCCACGCTGCCTCCCAAACTCCTGGTTTATGCACACATCACAAGCACTCCATTGTCCATTCCTTGCTGATCCTTTGGTGTGCACCTTGCCAATGTTCTCGCTCTGCGCGTGCATGCGCGCGGCTCCCCCTTCTCAAACGCGTGTGCCATGCTGGAGGCTTAGGCGTTTAGAGCTGCAAATTGTGGTTGTTTTCAGGCTGTGCTGGGTTTGAGTGTTCAGCTGAGCAAACACTTTTGAGGTGAGGGTTTAGGGCATAGCATGCCTTCTTTGGGCCTTGCAAGGTCATACGGTACGCATGCCACATTCAGTCACGTGCGTGATATCTGATGGCTATGCAATCCATTCACAGACCCCTTTTTGACCCATGCCCAGTGCAAACTTTCACTGTGCAAACTAGGTGCGTGTTGGAACACAAGATGGTTTCATGCCCCAGGTTAACAGCTTCACCTTACTCACAGTAATAGGCACCAGCTACAATCACCCTGATGTTCAAACTGTCACCCAACTCGTGCAGCCTCTCTGGACACGTGGTGAGCACCTCAAGTCATCCTGGCACTACACACCACTGTGCAGTGGTCAGCCAATACACCATCTTCAGCCTGTCCACTGCAGGCGTCCCCCTGACCCAGCAGACCTGAGCACAGCCGCGCAAGACCATTCAGGCAGCAGTAGCAGATGAGGCACGACCCAGCCTCACACAATCACACTGACACTAGGCAGTGGGGCACCAGCTCCGGCCTCAGCGCGGGTGCCTCCTGCGTGCCGCCAGCCGTGCAGACCCTGTCGCTGTGGCCCGCAAGGGTGCGCTCGCCTGAGTCGCAGCCAGCATCCCAGCCATCAGACGTGCTGGACAGCAGCCGCTGGCCCTCATCCTCTACCTGCTGCGGCAGCCAGCGCTTCCAGCCCCGCGTGCACTGCTGCTGCTGCTGCTGCTGCTGCTGCTGCTGGTGTTGGGCCCCAGCCCGGCTGAGATCACTGCACACCTCCTGAACGTGGCCCCACAAGGCGTGTGGGCCGCCAAACAGCACAGGGATGGGTGGAGGTGAAGCATGCTTGAGACCACTGCGCTTGATGCCCTCATCTGCTGCACCGCTGGTGTTGACTGTACCTGGCAGTACACTGCCAGATTGTGCCTGGCGCTGGGACGTGCTGGAATGCACGCGCTGGATGTGTGCAAGGAATGCACGCACATCTGGCCTACCATACATCACAGGCAACCTGCGCACAGGCAGGGGGAAGCACTTCAGATTTAACCGCACTCGTTTCCAGCAGGTAGCCGTTACTGCATTGCCACCTTGTAACCAGGGTCACACATGCACAGACACACACTGCAAGCAGCACACTGCAATAGCACACTGCAAGCAGCTCAAGCCCACGCGTGCCCTCATCGCTCACGTTGCTCCAGTGGGACTGCCCCAGGCCAGCTGGGATCCAGGTAAGAGCTGCACTGCACCAGCACCCTCCAGCTGCTTACAAGCACGTGTGCCACTGATGCTGCCTTGGTTGGGCTGGGTGGCTGAAGCAGCCACAGCTGCTAATACAGATGAAGCACCAGCTGGTGGGGATGGGATGGACACAGCTGGTGTGGCAGGGGCAGCAGCAGTTGATAGTGTGGTGTGATGCGGCAGCGCCAAGAGCGGCTGGTGTTCCATGTCGGCCTGTGGCAGCACACCATCACAGTCAGTGTCCAGGCAATCTGCACAGGAGGTGCCTGATGTCCACTTGCGGCGGTGCAACCCGCAGGCAGCTGCCACGCGCTGCACCCAGCGCCACAGGGCAGCCGTAGCAGCGGCTGCAATGCCGGCCACACGGGACGGAGAAGGTTTGGCGCCGGCAGTGGCAGCAGAGGGGAGGCCCAAGCACATGACCAGTACAATGGCCGCGCACAGCCACATCCCAGCTCCGGTCAGCAAGCAGTACAGCAGCCCGTTCTGGAATGCACACGCACGTGTCCGCGGTGAAACAGTTTAGGCAGCAGATGGTTACATCGCAAAGGCCTCCACCCTGCCATAGAGCCACTTTCTGGAAAATCGACGTTTGGTCCTTACAGAGCAAACGCACATGATGAGATGTGGCTTGGACTCACCTGAATCGGCTTTGGAAGGTACCACGCAACCTCATGCACTTTCGTGTAGCGCTGCACCCACGCTGCTGCATACACACCACTCACAGCACCCACTGTTGCTGCCAAGAACACAGCAGGGTGCAGCCAGACACTGCTGCAAGCCCCACTGTGCAGCAACGCCAGCTTGCTGCACAGACAGGTTGCGCTGCCCACCCCTTGCTGCTGCTCCGACTGGGCCTCATGCACAGCCACCTGCATTGCCCTCAGTTGTTGAACGTTCAGCAGGTGTGTGCTAGCTTGTGTCACCAGCACTGAAACCTGGTTGTTTGGCTCCACTGCATTAGTTGCTGGGCCGGTATACGCCAGCGTGAGTGACAGCCATGCCTGCTGCAGCTTGTCTTGCCTGCCAAGCAACAGTGCAACAAGTGGCCAACGGATATGTCAGGAATTGGAGCCCGAGTGGACAAATGCATTTGTGGTTGCCGCTGCCCACAATCCTGCTCCGACACGTCCATCACACGTCGTGTTCATGTCGCTACTCGTGCTCGTGACATGGGCAATTAGTGCCTCACGATTAAGTGTCAAGACACATGCAACTGTTCTTCGACTGTATGAACCGAAAATAGATCAATTCCAATGAGAGACTCAGGGCAAGTGGCGCTGGATCCCCACCCACCCAGTGGCAGCTGCCGCCTCAAGCAGCTCAGGGCCCAGCAGTGCCAGCTCCCCCAAGCTCCGGGCTACAAACAGCAGGTGCACACGTGGCGGGCTGCAGGTGTTGCCTGGCGCAGGTGGTAGTGTGCTGGAACTGTTGGACACCAATTGGGCATGTTGATGCCGCCTCAGGACCCACCGCAGGATTGGCAACAGGGGTGTGACCTGTGTGGATTGTGCAGCACAGGGCGCTACGTGTAAGACAAACAGCTCACAGCAGGCACGTGATCGGACAACAGGTTGTGGCGGGCAAACTGCACCATGGCACATCTAAGTGCGTCGTCATCTGAGCTCTGCAGGCATAGAGGTGGGACGTCCGCATTTCAAACTGAACATTACAGATATAAGCGCCTACCCCGATCCCACCAGCCACCAGCACCAGCACATCACTGGACAGTGAGGGGTGGTGAAGCACACATGGGCCAT
The DNA here is from genome assembly GCA_004335575.1 of Haematococcus sp. NG2. Lineage (NCBI taxonomy): Eukaryota > Viridiplantae > Chlorophyta > Chlorophyceae > Chlamydomonadales > Haematococcaceae > Haematococcus > Haematococcus sp. NG2. Next base: position 173,957 of record QAXD01000202.1, on the reverse strand, counting down.
AGGGTCCCTCAACCTGCAAACCAACACACCAAAGGAATCAGCAGGATCGCAGCTCAGTGGTTGGAGGTCATAGTCACCCAACACCCATGCAGTATTTATCAAAACCAAGTGATGACACACTTCCCCACCCTGAATTGGCAAACAGCCAAGCAAGCCGACGTGGCTCTGCCCAACAAGCAGCAGACAACCGACTCCGAAGCACCTGGAGGTGCAGAGGGTTCTTGGCGGAGGCTGTCGCAGCCGCCCGCAGCAGTGCACATGTCCATGTGCCTGCCGCCTTGATGTGAACTTTTGTGCCCACCAATGTGTGCTCCGCCCGCTGCTGACCACACACATCTGCCTGTTCTGGGTGATCACGCTGCCTCACAGCTGCAAGGGTCAGGGCCGGCGGGCTCTGCAGCTTACTGGACTCGCAACCCTTACGCGCCTGGCCGTGCTCAACCTGCGCCACTGTGAAGGGGTGTGCAACTTGTAGCATGCCCAGGCCCTTGGCACTCAGGTACACTGTCTGTCCCGGTTGCACCTCACTGCTGGGTCCAGCCTGCAGCCACATGACGCAGGCCACACATGCCACAAGACACAGGTCTGGTGTGCTACCTATCGTGATGTGCCGCACATCACGAGCATTCAATCTGCCTCCTGGCATCATCCATGTGCCACCTGATGCAACGCAGCACACCAAACACCAGCACCTCTTGCCAGTACTCAAGTTGCCACCCATTTCATCAGTTACATGCTTTGCTCGCGCCAGCCAAGCATGCACACTACCTGGCAGTTCTCACGCCGCAGGCACCCACCTGGTTGTGCCGCTTCCAGCAGAGGGACAGAGTGAGCACGGCGCCGTCCTCGCTAAATGTCACACCTCCCCCATCAGGCCAAACCGCAACATGGTTAGTGTTGTGCTGCCACCATCTGAATGCACAGTCCACGCCGTACAGCAACACACCAGGCAGCGCCCAGAACAGCACCTCCTTGGCATGCATGACTGAGATGAGGTATGCCAATGGAGCACTGCTCACATGGACCCAGCGAAACACCTGCGTTGTGTGGGGCCATAGTTCAAATGCAGAAGGGGTCAGTCGATTGGCGCTCACTGTCTGTGAGTCATTGGCGCTATCTAGCCCACATGGCATGTTGGCAGGGAAGGCCAGCTTGGCACTGCAGTTGGTACAAGTGAGCAACAAAGACTGGGCTGCAGGCAACAATGGCACAAAACCCGAGCACAAAACCGCATTGCATGCGCAGTCAGTCGTGCACACATACCGTGAACCGACGTGTGCGCCATGCGTCCGTGCTGGTTAGCCCCAACAAAGCCATCAACGCAAAGGCGACAAGCCCAGCTGCGTTGCCCGCTTCGAATAGTTCCTCCACAGTCCTCTGGCGTACCCACAGCACAGAGTACAGCGCGGCATGTGCACAGAGTGTGGCCAGTACGCCCCAACCCATCCATCTGCACAATGCCGAGGGGTGTACACACAGCGTGTGGTCAACCCATGGCAGCTGTAGTGAGCATGCCCTGCCCAACCCTGATGCAGATTGAAGGTGGCCACCGTTGCATACTACCAGGAAAGGTGCATTGGGTTGTGTCTTGTGTGGCCTTCACCTGCATGTGCACTGCTGTACACTCCTGCTCTTGACATAATGAACAAACCTGTGGTAGCGGATAAGGGTGGTGTGCTTGGTGTTTAGCAGCCAGCACAACGCGTTGCTGCGGGCACAGCAGCAGGTGGGCATGCAATTTAAGTGGTCAGCAACAAGACATCAGAGAAGTTGGTGTGAAAGCAGCGGTGACCAAAGATACGTGGCGGCCCGGGGATCACATACGCCAACCTTGCAAGGCTGCTCATCATATGCCCAACCGGCAACTGCTATACAATCAAGCAATGTGGAGAAGTGCATGCCTGCGGGAGACGGGGTACAGCAGCAGGCCCAGCTGAGATGCAGCTGCTGTGCCAAGTGCTTTCGCCACATGCTCCAGCCGCTTGTTGAACAGTGCCTGACCATCACAGACGGCACCTGTGACGGCGGAGTGCCAATCACCACCGTATCAAGGACCGCGGTAAAGGGAAAGGAGCAGGCCGAAGGGAAAACAGAAGCAAAACTATGTGCAGAATGTGCACCAGTCCACTGCTTACAGGGGACTTGTTGTGCATGAGGCTTGGCTGTGGTACAGCCGCTGGGTTTTGAGTAAATGTGCATGTGCTGCACCAGCTGTCGCTCAACCTCAGCCCCACCACGGCAGTCTGGTTGTCATTTTGGTGCAACATCTGATGCATGCTGAATGCCAGCGCACCCACCTTCGTGCTCCTTGTCACCATGCGGACAACTGTTCCACTTAGGCGCGGCTTTGGAGTATGTGACCCAGCACAAGAGCAGTGCCCATACAGCACACAGGGATAGGTCTAACGCACTCAAACCAACAAGTGCCAGTGGGCGTACAAGGGACACGCCGATGCCACCATGGGGAGCTCTTGTTGTCGTGTGCACACATGAATGGGCCAAGCGCTGGACGCGGGCCCACACTGCTGCGCCTGTCACCAGCAGTGCGCAGGTCAGCCCCAAAAGAACCTGCAGTTGAGAGCAAGTTGCCAGGGTTCTCACACGTACATGCCAAACAACTCATCAGCATTTAGGTTTTGATCAGTTTAACACAAAGCGTGTTGAAGTAGATGTTGGAGGTGCCATAGTCTACAGGTGGGGTTGTGTGCATGCAGGGTGGGACCATGGGAACGTTCCGAGGGGCCATCACAGAGGCTGCGCTACCACGCCGGCAGATCGTATCTGCCCAGTCACTGGGCATCTAGGTGACATAATGCACATCTGTAAGCATCCATGTGCTGTGCGTTGCGGCTGAACGTTTCATATATCACAATGCAGACTTAAGGTTGGCCATGCTATCCATACCTATTCCATGATGCATGGCTACACCATGTGAACTGAATGGCCACATATGAATGTGCCCTCTCCACAGGTGATCACAGACAATCAGCATGGAGTTGCAGCAGTTTGCACAATACATTGAGGCTGATGCTGTGGGTGATGATCAGTGTCTGCTGCTGGTGCCCAGTAGTGAGGAGTAGTAGTGTTGCATTTCTATTTATACCCAGGGGTCAAGTCAAAACTCCTCGTCTATACAAACGCTTTCCATTGCCCCTCCATAAACACGGATTTGCAGTGCGCATCACATACCAGTGCGAGGTCCTCCAGCTTGACGAGCGCATCTCGACTCTGTGCCATAATTGAACGTTTATATGATATGTTTAGTGCCTGCCATGCCAGATTTGTGTACTTGAACACACGCCAGCAGATGACAGATAGGCAGACAGACCGACACAGCACACGTCCTTCGCGTGGTGGCCACGCGAGCAGCTCGTGACACGATTGAATTAGTCTGCGTGAATTACAAGCCCAGGATGCCAACAGACATCACGCATCACCATGAGCATGGACCCTGAGCGGGGCTGCACGCCTGCTGCTGTAGGATGCCTCCCAGCTCGAGCGCACATGCTGAATGCCAGCAAGTGCGACCCGCTCGTAACTTCAATTGAGAAGTCCTGCAGCTCCCCGGTAAGCTGCCACGATCGCTAGATCCACAGACCATGCAGTGACCATGCATGCACGCTTGCACCAAACTACTGCTGCACATGTCATGCACCGCTGCACAGCCACCATATTAGGGGGCATCAAATGCGTGCCCCGGCCATGACCCATGCAAACCCACACATACCGAGCACTGCTGTCATTTGCGCGTGGTCCAAGCATTAGCCACGCACGGGCTGCAAGCAAGCCCAACATCATGTGTCATGCACATTCCGTGTGCCTCGTCGGCGGCTTTAGATGTGCACCTCGGGGGCCACACGTTTGGCTGCACCCATGCATCTGCCACCGTTGATGCATTTGCCGTGGGTGTATGCCAGTAGTTGCTCTCTTCTGGATCACGTACGTTCGCACTGATGAGTACGGTACCGACCACCACCACACCCTGTCAGTTGCAGCTATACGCAGCAGTTCATGGTGTCTCATGTACATTCCCGCAGGGCAGTGCAGACAGTTACACTGTGATGCAGGAGCTGGTTCGTCCTCGTACAATGCGGCTGGTGGTGAGCAGAATGGGTGTAGATCGGCTGGGCAGGCAGTCAACGTTTGTCTGCATGTCAGACGTGCAGTCGGCAGTGACATACACATGCATGGTCAGGAGAAGAGCCCAGCAAGAGGGCTGTCCACTGGTTGGCGCCCTAGCTAGGTACCATCCACTTTTTATGGCCCACAGCAGGGCCAAGCCTGCTTGTTTGTTTGGTGCGGGCTCCAGTTGTTCACGTTGATGGGTGAACTGGAGACACTTGTATCTGCACATGCTCCCATGCCTCTCAGGTTGGCACTGTTGCTGTGGCCTTGCTGCTGTTCGCTGGATTGGTGATTGGCACATCCTTTGCCATCAGCGCAGCGTGGGGCGGCCGTGAGCGCTCCACGTGCAACTCAGTGGTGGTGACACCGGTAGGTCCGATGCACATGCACATGCACTGTACCGGCCAGCAGGGAGCACGTCTGCAAATTGTCCGGATGGGAACTATCGTGATGGGGCCTGTGCGGCCGCATAGGA
>QAXD01000202.1:98832-157769 GCA_004335575.1 Haematococcus sp. NG2 | reverse complement strand
CACCCACCCAAGCCCAGGTGGGAGCTGCTGCAGGGGCTGCAGTGCTTGATGTGCATATACTGCGCATGCCAACCCCATGAGGGTGCAGACGCTTTGCTCTTGCTTGCACAATGCCTGCGCCTGTTGCACCACAAACTTTGCTTGCACACATCAGATGCATATGTTCCACCCATCAATTGTGGTGCCGCTATGCCATACGTGCCATGGGGTGTACAGGCCGCCGCCCTTCCCGCCCAAGGCTCCTGGCCCTCCACGCCCACCATCTCCCCCGCCCACCTCAGCTGCGCGGCTCCTAAAGGGCCCCACACTTGTACCTGCTATATAAGGGCATGCTGTCTGCTGCGCGGCAGAGCTTGCTGTGATGACAAGGCCAGTGGCTGCATGCGCACATGGCCAAATGGAGGACACATGATTGATTGATGGAGGGTGATGCGCTTTGCTGCCCTGACTGCCTGTACATATTCATTGCTGCTGTGATGGTACGTTTCCTTTGTCCAATTTGTCCACCTTTCACCTGATGTCATTGCGTGCAATTACATATTTGATTGAGCACGCGACCCATTCCCTTCATCCCCGCACCGCTGCCAGGTGTGAAATACCATGCAATGCCTGCTGCCGCACTTTTGTACAGGCCCTGTGTCCTGTCCAGGTCTGTCACGGGATAAGGGATGTGTGCTCGTAGATGCAGAGCGCGTGGCTTTGTGAGCAGAGTTGTAGGGAGGCTGGAGGTGATGGAGTGGGTGGCTGCATTTCCCACGTGCACCAGCACTGATCCCAGCCCCACTACTGGATGCCACATCACTTGATGTGCCAGTAGGTAGCCTCTGAAGGTATGGTACACAACACTGGGACCTGATACGTAATCCAACAGTTCAAGGCACAGGGTCATGGCCTTTCAGTGGGCTGCGGGTGACCGCAAGCCCCAGATCCATATTTGCCTTTGTTCCAATAATCATCTCCCTGCATGTGACACCCTGGAATGATTGATTGATCGTCTGATTGATTTCCCCAGTGGTGTGCGTGCCTGATAGAGACGGCCCCGCCTGCCAGGGCCTGGTTTACCTGCGCCTGTTCTGCACACAGGCCTTCACACCATGCACCTTGGGCCTTGTTCACATGGTGCAATGCATTGCAGCTGGCATGGAGTATGGTTGCTGCACGGCAGCGTTTTGCTCGTTCCTGTATACCTGGGGTTCAAGCAGAAACACACACTACGGTCAGACAGCTCACTGAGGTTCTCGGTGGTTGCTGTTGTTTCCAGGCTTCCAATGCATTGGACTTTGAACTTGTGGGCAGTTGGCCCCGAAAGCCTCACGCTTTGTAACGTCTGCGAGTACTGTAGAGGTTGATCATTTGAACATGTTGTAGAAGCCTGGGGCTGCACATTTGAAACACTGGTGGTAGTCCAGAGCATGTGCATAGCATCGTCCGTGTGCATCTGGTTCCACAGCTTGCACAACGCTGATCTCTTGGTGCCAGCGTTGGTTGTTGTAACAGCAGTCAATAGATTTCATATTGCTTGTGCACCCTCAGACATGCAGCCATGGTGTATACACCACAGCTTGCAAACAAAGGCTGGAAGTGGATATGGCAGCACCCAGTCAAGTCAGTGTTCATAACAAACATGGTCACAATCAAAATGTGTCAGCCAGCTACTCCAGTGCAAACGCAGCAAACTTGAGGTAGCGCAGCTCCTCTGCAGCCGCTGGCCATGGGTGGTCCTCGGGTTGAGAGTGCACACCCAGGCAGTAGCCGCGCCGCCGTGCACGCCCCAGTGCGCCAGCACACACCTGCAGGTGGGAAGTGGGCAGCACCTCCAGCACTAGGAGACACGTAATGGCCCAACGGCAGGGAGTGCGTGGCAGCTGCAACGTAATACATGAAGCAGGTGTGTGGCACCACAGGTCACCTGTGTGACTGCTCAAGAGTTTGAGAGCAGCATTCTGGCTATGGACTGCTGACACTCACGCATGTGGCACGAAAGAGCGGCAGACTGCTATGATGCATGGCATTGTTGGTGCGGTATGTACGCCTGGCCACACGCACCTCGCCAAAGAGTGAGGAGGTGATGTGTGAGGAGCAGGACGCCATGCACAGCACACCACCTGGTGCAGTGACCTGCCGTGTGAGACAGGGATGCATGCCAGGTATTGATTGGTAACGGTATGCAACGCACAGCCGTACCTGAGATGGCTGCAACACACTACTCAAATTGTGCCACACCCCAAGGCACACCCCGGCACACATGCGCAGCTTGCATGCACCACACACGGCCCACCTGTGCGGCTAACCCAAACACGCGCTCGTAGCTGTCTTGTGCAGCGGCCACTGCAGCCTTGTTGGGCGCGAAGCTGGGCGGGTCAATGACTACCACATCCCAAACCTGTTGTGTGCCGTGATCCAGCAGTGAAGGTTGATCAGCACAAGTTATGATAACTACAGTAGCAGAGGTAAGCAGGGGAAGGTTGTGCCGTGCCATTTGTGTGTGTGATCGGTCACGGGATTCTGCAGCGTGTGCGAGTCGGCGCATTGCAAGCTCCAGGGAGGGCTGTGCTGTCATACTTCTGCATGACCACACACCACATGGAGTGAGCTTCCTCATCCAGGAGACAGGCAGATATGCACGGCCTACTCATACATCGCTGCATGCACCCACACCCGCATGCACACGCACACACACACACACACACCTCGCGCGCCCTGGACGCGGCCTCCAGGAACGCAAACGCATCCCCCGCGTGCCCCGTGTGTGCTGCGGGGTCCAGCCCATTCAGCTCCCAGTTGGTGTTGGCCGCCTGGATGGCACCTGCCGCCACGTCCACTGTCGTCACGTGTGATGCCCCCGCCCTGAGGGGCGTACGAGAAGATCATGAAAGTGTGTGCGCATATGCATGAGTAGGTGTTGTTAGGAATGGGGGCACAACAACTTGTAATGCCAGGGGCACCCTGCACACAGGCATCGCATGATGCAGGCATATGAGTATCCAAGGTGTGCAAACTGGGCGCAACGTTCATGTGCACAATGCTGCTGCCACGCACAGCATGATGTGCCCTGTGCCTTGTGTGCACACAGCCCACCACGCGCGCATTCGTCATACCTGTACATGCAGGCACCAACACCCACACATGCACACCTGCCAGCGTAGATGGAGAAGCCACCGGTGTAGCCAAACACGTTGAGCATGCGCACCCCGGGTGCGGGCGGCAGCCGCGTGCACAGCCGGCCCACGCGCGCACGGTTGTCGCGCTGGTCCAGGAAGAAGCCCGTCTTCTGGCCCACCACGACATCAGCCTGCGTGTGGCAGGTGGTGGGGATGTGGAAAGAAGGTGGGGGCGTTGCACCAGCACGGCACTGGGGCAAGATGACCAGCAGATGACGTGACTGACAGGGCAGGGTTGGCAGCCTCGCGGGTATGGATCGCAACACGGCAAGCTTCGATGTAACGCGCTGGTCTCCCGGGACGCAGGCGCACACAGCGCACACACCAGGTAAAGGGCGCGATTCTCATGGAATGCATGCGGCTTGGCTGGTAGCTGGCCAGCCACCACACGGCCGCGCTCGCCATCCTGAGCAAGCGAATGATAGGCAGATGATGAGATGAACGAAATCAGGAGATGAACAGAATCAGGAACATGAAGAGAACACTGAGCAGGAGCGGCGGGATGGCTGCAGTTTATCTTCTGCAGCAAGCATATGAGCAGTGGCTGAGGTGTTGGTGCATGGGCAGTGTGCAAGGACTTGCATGGGCCATACAGCACCCCATGTTCTGGGCATGTGCCATCACACTGCGTGTCGCGTACCGCTGTATCGCCTGTGCGGTACTTGAGGTACACTGCCTGCAGTGGCACACCTGCAGCTGCGCCCTCACCACACCCAGTGCCGCGCGCATACCTCTGCGCTCACACACACAATCAAATGCAGGGGAAACAACGCTGACTAATGACCTTTAGCAGCTTCATGCCACACATGTAGCTGCCACCATGCTCATGGGTAGAGGTAAAACTGTGCCCATGTCATGGCCTGTTTGCCCCAGGCGCAAAGAACAGCAATGAAAAGGACCGATCATGCTGCCACCATCGCTGCTGTGACCTCGACATTCACATGCTTGCGTAGTAACAGGCATGCTGCGTCATGAGCAGGCTGACAGGCGCAAGCACATCACGGACCTGCATGAGCCACGCTGCAATGCCGTCAACGTTGTAGAAGGCAGCTGGCCCTGGACCGTCCAGCTTCATCACCGCCACCTCCCCATACACATCCACAGCTAAGCCTGCGCCGCGCATGGAGAGCACGCGCAGCGTCGCACCTGGCTACCACCCAGGGAGCCAATATTGCCTCTGTGTAGAATTGGTGTCCGTCCCCCTGTACTGACTCAGCACAGGTATGCAAGCCTTGCTGCCCTCCCTGCCCACCACCAGCACTACCACCATCAATAACCACACCAGTGTGCCCCCTCTCACCCGGCAGCCCGTCACCCTCGCCGTTCAGCAGCCGGAAGCCGTTGGTGACCGATGCGTCGGGGAACAGGCGTGCGCGGCGGTCTGCGGCGCGTGACAGCCGCTGCCCCACCAGCGCGTCATCCAGCACCTCGGCCTTCACCTGCAGGCGCGGTGCGAGTGATGTGGCACTGGTGGAAACGTGGTGCATATATGTGCATACACACATGTGTTGGTGGTGTCGGTGGCTGTGGTGGTGGGTGTGAAACCGCCCAAGTGGCTCAATTGTGTTTGCATGGGATGACCCATGCGGAGGTGGCCCTTCAAAGCTACAGCGCTGCAGGTACTTTGTAGCTTCAGCAGGTGCGCCCCCTCCACGCGTGAGCACACAGCAGTGCCAGGCAGTACAATACGAGAAATGCGACTCACCGCAATGGAGCGGAACGCAATAGGAGACGTGGGGTCATACAGGCCCTGCATGTAACACCATGCACACGATCAGCATTGGTTTCCCTTGAAGTGATCCATCACAAGCCCAGGGCGTCCAACAGGCTTGCCACATGTGGTAGCAGCTTCTTGCAAGCAGGGCAGAAGATATACAAGGTGAGACCTTGCTGCTTCTCACACAGGAGACACAGAAAACCACAACACCTTGGCCAAGATGTCCCCGGCCTTGTTCTTCAGCAGCGCAAGCGAGCCGCGTGGCGCTTGTGGCAGCCCCTCTAGGGCATCCCCATAGGTCCAGGGGTGGCCGGATGCCACCGACTTGGCCAGGTTCTTGGCCAGCACCAGGTGCACCGGCTTCGCATTGGGTGGCTGCGGCGCACACATGAGGGAGGCTGTACACAGTGTCAGGGCGCAGCAGCGGGCAGCATGAGGGATGGCACGTGTGCTGGAAGACACCTAAGTCCCATGATTGTTGCAGCAGTGTAGCTAGCCCAGCTACGCCGGTGATGTGTGGCTGCACCACAAGGCGTGGCAGCGCCGCGACAACAGCAGCAGCCTCACGTGTTGATGTCAACAGGCTAAGGGGCCACAACCTGGGAATGTGTCCACGTGTGCATGTGCCGCGCACCTGGATGAGCACACCCGGGCTGCGTGTGCGTGGTGGTACGTTCACGGCTGGAGCAGGTGCAGGTTGCCGGGGTGCTGGGGGCATGGGTGCTGGTGCCGCTGCAGCTTTCCGTGGCTTGCCAGTGGGGGGAGTGCCAGCGCGTGTGGTGCCATTGGGGCTGCCCTGCCCTCTGCCTCTGCCACTAGCAGCACCACTCCGCTGCATGAAGGCTGTAGGAAGGTGTATGTTCCAAAGTGTTCAATTGCAAGCCGTTGCCTGCGTCTGCTGTCAGGTTGCCACCGCTGTGAAGTACAGTTGGCTACAGCTGCATGGCGCCATGCAAGCACATGGTGTGTGCAGTCTTGAAAGTGCTTCAATGGCCAGGATTGCCAAGCTTATGGGCTCAATTCCTCCTTGCTTTAGCCAGCGGCTGTACTAGGTGGCTGCCATTACCATGGTTGCAAGCGCGATGCAGCGTTTATATAAAAATAGTAGTGATTGATGTGAAACCAATGGCAAACGATGAAGTGCATCACACAGGTATCATGGCATTGTATTGGGTCAGTTCTCAGCCTCTGTTGTGGGTTAACCATTGAGCCAATGTTGCTGCACAGTGTTACTGGCAAGCTATGATGGCACAAGGGTTTTGTCGTGCCCAGACGGCACTAGCCCGCTCGTGTAGCTCGATATATGTGGTGCATGCCCCCAAGTTGCCGCAGCGGTCGCTAGCAACGCCTCTCTTTAAACGATTACATGTTACGGTAGGGCTCACAACATGCATGCCAGCAGCCTTGCCCCATGCAACCACCACCCCACCTGATCACTGTGGAACCTGTCCATGCCATAAACCATGTGTGCAGGTGCGAGCTGCAGGTGGGGATGGAGGTGCAGGCGCGCCTCCACCCAATGACCAGGGCCCTCAGGCGGTACGTGGCATGTACGAACAGTGTAGCTTGCTCTGGGACAGCTGACCGAGCCAGGTGATGCCGAGGGTGATAGGCAACAGCTGGCCTGGTGCATGTGCATGTGCATGTGCTGTGCCATGCCCTCAGTTCATACATGGGTCTGTATGCGAGGGAGGCATGAGAGGGCATCCTTGCGCATGTGCTGCACACTCGGAACTCTGGCACTGCAGATCTCCCTCATTCAGCGTGTGCAAGGCCCAGGCTACACGTTCGTGCTGGCTGGGTTCCTGAAAATCTTAACCATGGGCGCCATCGCCACCACCGCACCTGTGGACACTGTGCGCACGGCGTTTGGTGAGAAGCGCGACGACGCGCAGCATTTCAAGCAATGCAGCTGTAGGCAGAGCATCATCCATGGTGGTGTCGCAGCATTCCTGTGATTAAGTCGGGAGCCACACCTGTGGCTTAGGTGAAATGCTGGTGGAGCCTGTCTCTGTGTGCTCAACCAGTCTCGCAGCAGATGCACTCAGTCCTGGCATGCAATGTCACGGACACGAACATCCTGCACGTGCGCAGTAGCGCAGTCTGCTTGTACATCTCACAATGCCCTCGTACATGGCACTGCTGCAGAACTTGACTCAGATTTCTGGTTATGGTATGCCTCTGCACAGGGCAAATGTCGCCTTACCTGATGGTGCCTGTGGGCTTGGGCATGTGCGCCCTGGCCAAGTTCATCGTGGACAATGAATTGCAAGAGAGGTGCTGACGCTGAATGGCTGGCACGGCTGATCACACGTGATTGGGTTGCTTGCCAGTTTTCCCCAGATGTTCCTGCTGCACAGCAAACAACACGTGGGGTGTAGATTGTGTTGGAAGCTTGGAACCATAGTCATGTTGAAAACATCAGCATGGACATGAGTTGAACTGCCAGTGACAGGCATCGCTTCCAACACCTGTTCGCAGCCGGCGCTTCATGGCGGGCCTGGTTGCATTCCTGGTGTTCTTGTATTTCGGGCTGTACCGGCTGCTGTACAGGTGCGGGAAGGCGGTGAGCACTTCAATGTGTGTTGCCTCTGGAAGTTTGGCATGCTTCATTAGGGACAGTGTGCTTTGTCACATGTCGAAGTGACCTGCGTGAGTTGCCTTGCTCCTCAGGTATGACGCGGCCCTGGAGCTGCCACGCCGCGCACGTGCTGCAGTGTCATCCAGCCCTATGGCACAGGCGCGCGCGTGGGCGGGGGACCGGGAGGTGGGCGCCCCTGAAGGCGCTGGTGGCTTTGCGTACCGTGGCGATTCACGTGCGTATGTTTCTGAGTCGTACACGCCGCCAGGCAGTACAAAACGGTACGATGACCTGGCATACTATGAGGGGCGGTACGCAAGTGACTTGCAGGGGCAAGGTGGCGCAGGCGGTGAGGCAGGGGTGACCACTGCTGAGCTGGAGCGGCGGAACCCCCTGCGCCGCTACCGCGCACGTGGGGCCAGTGGTGGGGAGGGTGGTTGACGTGAGCATGGGGCTGTGCCAGAAGGGCAAAGGTGTGTGTGTACATGCATGAAGCTTTGAAAGTGGTGCTGTGATTCTTCTTGAGGTTGAGCTGAGCACACCCACATGGTGTTATGTCAGCAACTGTTTGGAATGATGTGGACTGCTGCAGTCTGGGTTGAATTGATGGAGTTAAGGGAGCATACATACCTGACCAAGGGGTTCACGCCCTGATGGTGGGAGATAAACTGAGTACGGGCTGTATGATGAGGCATCTGTGGCTTCTTATGATGATTGTGTGACTGATTGTGAAGCAACCCCTTGACAGATGACGATGTGCAAGGCATTAATGCCTGCCACCAAGCTCAAATTCATGCTGTTGGAACCTACCAAACATGCGTTTAGCCCACATGTTTGGTAGGTAAGGTGGTTATGGTGGTTAACAACTGCCTCCTCCTCGTCATGTCGTCCTGCATGGTCCTACGCCATTATCTTGCCAGTTTGTTCCTTATCAACTCACATCTTGGTACCCCAGCTCTGAAGTTCGTGCAACTCCTGTGCACCGGCCCTCAAGTCATCTCAACAATTGCAGGAATGCAGGTGCAGCTAAGTTGTATGCAATGCATGTGGGACATGAGGGAGTGATAAAGGCCTTAAAAGAGATCGTGAGCACGCTTTCAAGAGTTGGCTGCAGCGTCAGGCTGAACAGTACAAACTCGCTGCATGCACCAACCCAAACCAACAACAACTGACCAGCAGGAAGGGTGTGCACATGCAGTGTACAGGCAGTGTGCAGGCGGCAACGTGTGCAAGATATGCAAGAGTCTCACACAACGAAATGAGTTTTCAAACTTGCTCTGAACTTCTGAAGGTTGGCAATGAATAGCAACTAAGATGCTGCGGACGCCCTTGCGCTCCTACAGGACCAGCAGTGATCAGGGCGGTGTCATGCACGAGTTTCAAGGGGCCAAAGGTGTGCCGTGCCAGCCATGTGCTTTCTCAAGGGTTGAACTGACACTTGCTGCAGTATGGGTCCGGACTGATGTGGTGCAGGTGGCAGAGGTTCAATGTATTCCCAGGTCCTTGTTGTTTGGCCAGAAAACCATCGTGGGGTTGACTCTGTTCAGAGGAAAACACCATGATCGACCTGTAGTTCGGTTTCTGTTGTTTACGAGGTAAGCCACAGGTGGAAGACACAAGGAGCGTCGCTACGGCAACTTCGCCATGGCTAAAAGAGGCAGCAATACAAGGATCGATGTGCACTCAGTGAGGGGCAATGAGGGTGTTGAGGGGTTTCGTTTCTTGCGGATCTTGGGACAGGCTGCTGTGATACAAGCCTCCCCCTCCTAGATCCGAGCTTGCCCCAGTAACTGCTGGAAAAGGGTCAGTCAGGATGCAGATGCAACGATCCTTCGCTGATACACGGCGTGCAGCAGTGGCGCGCCGTGCATGTGCTCGTCCCTTTGTTGCTGCCCGTGCAGTGGCCAATGGAAATGGTGCCAGCACTTCTCCCTCGCCAGCCGAGACAGCACGCACTGTGGTGGAGCTTTGCAGCGAGGGCACCTTGTCCACGCTTGCTACCGATGGCACCCCAATTGGGACTGCAGTATCTTTCAAGCTTGACAAGTCAGGGTGTCCGCACATCGTGCTGCCCGCCGGAGGCCTGGAGCTGAAGAACCTGGCGCGTGAGGCCCGGTGCAGCCTGCAGATCCAGCCCACCACCTTTCCAGCTCGCGCAGTGGCATCCGTCACACTTGTAGGCAAGCTGCAAGGTGCTGCACAGGCATCAGACACATATCCTTTGGAGGTCGAGAAGTGCCTGTACTTCGGAGGGCTAGACCAGGTGAGACATGGATCCATGCCCATGTGAGATCCCTAGCATGCATGGGCTGCATCTGCACACATGTCAAATGCACAGCTGGTGGGAGGCCACACCAGTTGCTGTGACTCAGCAGCGTGTCGCATGGTTAGTTGCGGCGCGTGCCAGCATGCGCAGCAAGCACGGGAGCGCGCGCAACCCACGTTGACATGATGCTGGTCCACATAGGTGCACATTGCTGCACATTGCACCATTCAGTGGGTCACGGTGCTCACTTGGCTGGTGCTCACCCTGTAATTTAGGCAAGTTGTAACATGTGGTGCAAAGCCCCCCCGTTCCCTGCTCACCATCAAGCCCTTGATGTCATCTGTGCTGACCGTGTCCACTGTGGCGATGAACTCCTGCACAAGCTGTGGAGATCATAGCCACAGTGGAAGCAGTCAGCACAGATGACATCAAGGCCTTGATGGTGAGCAAGGCGGGGGGCCTTTGCACCACATGATACAACTTGCCTAAATTACTGTGCTCACAGGAGTATCCACAAGCAGTTCTAGTTTAGCCTCCTTCGTCACTTGTTCCCCATAGAATCACGCAGTACAGGAATATTAGCCTGTTTGCCATCGACGACGTCTTTCGGCCGCGTGTGTGGGAGCGTGTGGGTATGGATATGGGTACGGGTGACAAGAATACTTGCACACACACAGCAGCTGTGAAACGCCGCTGTTATGCTAAGTTGCGCACGGTGACAACACAACGCTCACGCTGCACGAATTGGCTGTACGAGGTATGGTTCCATATTATCAACAGAAGCACCCAACCATTTGTGCTTGCACAACGCAGAGCTCGCCCCAGGGGGTGGAGGTCACAGGTGATGCGTTCCGGGCGGCTGAGGCTGACACGCTGCGTGCATCTGCGGTGGAGCTCATCCGCGCATGGAACGAGTGCGTGGGGCAGTATTGAAGGTTGTGGGTGGTGCAGCTTGGCGGAAGGGCGGGGCTGATGTGCCGCTGCGATGCGCAGTTGCATGACATTAAGTGTGGGTTCAGTTTGGATATGCCTTTGGTACGTAGCGCAGTCGTCCTGGAAGCAAGATGCGGGCTGCAAGGCATTCCGGGGCTCTTAGGGGTTGCTGCCCAGAGCAACACACACCGCATGGAGTCCTGCATCAGCTCGGCACGTGATTCATCACGCACACACTGCTGCTGCGCCCCGCAGTGAGCGTGCGGAGGACATTTACCGCATCGTGTCCGACTACCTCAAGATCCCTCTGACTGAGGTGTGCTGTGGGCACACGCATGCTTGGTTGCTAGGGCAGGCAGGACTATGGGGATGGGCCATAGCCAGTGGCAGGGTGTGCCTGTGGCAGGCATCGGAGGCCACCCTGCCTATCATGTCGTGAGCACCTGCACCAGCACCACACCAGTGCATCACGCCCCCCTCCCTCTTTTTCAGATGGGCTACGCGGAGCTGCTGTGGGTGGACCGGCTGGGCATGTGGGTGCGCGCTGAGGCAGCGGGCCACCTGCAGGGCACCGCCATTGTGCGCGTGCCCTTCTACCGCGCTGTGCTGGACGAGCGTGACGCACGCTCCGTGATCACCATGGCCGCGCAGGTGTGTGCCGTGCGCCGGGGTTGCATGTGCACGCGCACCTGTGCCGGAAGGGTTGATTGCGACCTGTGTGCTAGCAGGCGTGCTCAACTTCCGGGAGTGGCATCCTGGGTGCTTGTGCTGCCAAGCATGTTGCAGGGCCCAGCTGTGCTGATGTGGCTGTTGGGAGCTCTCCCCCCCCACACACACCCTGTGACACTTGGTTGCAGATGGCTTGGGAGCATGAGCGGCCATACACCCCGCCCGTCCCATCCATCTTTTCTGATGTGGCTGCTGCCGCCAACAACTGAGCAGCGCCAGCAACCAAGCAGCAGCCAGCTAACAGCTGGTGACATGCTGCGTAGGAATGAAGCATATGGGATACTGAGAGCGTCTCGTGAGCTGTTGGACCCGACACCAGGATGTAGCCTGTAGCCTGCAGATTTGCAGCTCGAAAGCATGTTTTTGAAGCTGCATGTTGCAGCAAGCGCTGGTTTGGGCTTTTGTCAGTGCACTGACTTCGATGTGGGTTTGGGCGGTTGGTTACTTCTGAGGGTAGAGTAAGTGGTTGTGGACGTTTTCCGGAGGATGAGCGCAAAAGGCACGCACAAGACACAATGGCATGTACATCATGACACAGAAGAAGGCTTGACAGGCGCAGGCAATACAACAGGGGGCAGCTGACACGCTCTGCTGCTGCTGACCCGTATCTGAGTGTGCAACTGTAACATTACACACCACAGCTCCACTCAGAAGCTGCGCTCGAACAAACCGTATTCTCGATTTGTTAACAGGGTTGAACATTGACAGGAGCGTACAAACATCATGCACCATCTATAAGCCATGTGTCCATCACCATGTACAGGAATGCATCTAACATCATACCAGCCCATTGGATGCCAAGAATCCATATGTGAGTGCTGCCAGCAGTGCAGCAACACCTGCTGCTAGCTGCAGGCTGCGCTTCAACATGTCGGCGCTGCTGGCCCCGTTGTCCTGATTCAGCCCACTAGTTACTAATCCCTTGTAGTACTCAGCGCCATACGCTGGCTTGTTGCCTGCTGCTGCAGGGGAGTTAGTGCTGTCGATTGTGGGTGGGGTGGGTGATGTTGAGGCAGGTGACGTGGCCCCAGCAGCTGCAGAGGATGCCCCTAGACCAACCTTGCCAGGAGCATGAGAAGATGGTATGCTGGGTGCGCTGCCAGGCTGCACAGGGGCAGGTGCCGCACGGATGGAGATGCGGGCAAGCGGGTCCTTGGCGTCCATCTGATTCCCAATGGCTTGCGTCATGTTATACAGCTCGCTGCACCCAATTTCTCGCTGCTCATCCTGCAATACACGAAGTGTGGCAGGGACATGCTATGCGGCAACACACCATTGCTAGCGCCATGTGTGGTGGCAGCCCATGGGTGCATAAATCGCCCACATTCATCACGTTAATGATGGCGTATCCTGGGCGTGCCGTGTTCGCTGCGCTCCTGTAGAGCTGCCACTATTGAGATGCGGGAGATGACTATTGAGATGAAGCCGAACCATGACCCCCAACATGCCCACAACTTACATTGCTTCTGGGTTGCGTTGTTCGCCGCACACAACTCCTGCTTGCGAGGAGCCGGCCTGGTCGGATGCTGACCACGCACGATCCACTTCGACGGCTGATGCTAGTTTGCATGTTTTGAACAGGAATTCAGCGTACTTCAAGCAAACCGCGAAATGTTACAAACGAACGATCCAAAAACCTAACGAAACCCTAGGCCCAGAAAAAACCCAAGGCGATGCGGATACAATGCATGCATGCCCATTTGCCACTTTATACATGCCAAACAGCAACTGATGCTTTACTACACAACACTGGCTCGGGTCGGAGCAGCCCAGTACATAGTTGAAACGTGCTCTTGACCATCACACCTGGCTCCCTGCCCCCTGCCCTGCGGCTGGACTATTGCCTGCGCCAGGGAACTTGAAGTAGCTTGCATCAGCCTGTTGGAACACACACACACACACACAGCGAGTCACATGCAGGAACACGGGCACGTCTTCCACATCTACTGGGGGTGGTATTGGCAACCACCTGTCAGCTGCCATTATGTACTGCAAGAGCACGCAGTGACCGTTGCTGCATGCGGAGTACATGACACACAGTGCAGGAGAAAGCAGCCGGCTCTTTCAGCAAGACATAAGCACAACACTCACCGCCGACTCGTCATACGCGAACATGGGGTGCTGCCGCAGCACACCCTTGCGCAGTGCGTCAAACAGCTGCCATGTTGAGTGCAGGATGAACAGCCCCACCAGGATGGTCACCATCTGTCATGTTGGAAGTTGCAGGCGCCAGGATGTGGTCAAACATCATGGGTAGATTGTGTACTCCTGGTTTTCAACTACCCTTGTGCCTATCGTATGGGCGTTTGTTGCATATGCTACAGCTCATGCAGCAAAAGATCCCCGCTTTAGTAGGCCCCAACAGTTGCAAACATTCATCATGATCTGGCCCACAGCACATACCAACATGTTGCCACCCAAAGGTCACAGTCCATTGCAAGCCTCACACCTGGAATGGCGGCACACAGCCCCACACAACGATGCCAATGCCGATGGGCGCTGCAATGCCACATGTGATCTTGGCAGTTAGCTCAGGCTCCACCCCTGTGTGTGAGGATGGATTATTGACACGCGCACTTGCAGAAAGATTATGGCATGGTGCAAGGTATGGGCATGCAATGAAACATACCGAACATGCCTTGGCTCATCGCATGCTGCAAGGTACCAGCTGTTACTGGCCGTATGAAACACACAAGCATGCATGAGATATGGCAGATGGGCATATGAAGAAGCACATATCAGCAAGCTTTCCGTCAAGCTGTACCTGCTGACAGCAGCCCGTCCACCAGGATGCGGCCGCCATCCAGTGGGTACGCAGGCACCAACAAGTTGAATGCGAACAGGCTGATGTTCATCTGCGCCCAGCCAGTGGAACCCCAACAAGCCACACATAACAGCAACCTCAGTAAACCGAACGGCGCAAGTAGGCCACAAAACACTTGAGGACATTGAGGGATCACAGTACGTATGCAGTTAGGGCTGCCCAGCCAGCGCCCAGTGTATGTTATGTACAAGCACCGCGTGCTGCCAGTATTGGTGCAGGGCTGCAGGCCCAAGACTGATGGCACCGGGCGATCCGTGCACAAAGCATACAGCAACAAGCTGTGTGTTCCTTACAATGACAGCGCCCGCACACATGGCCTGTGCCAGGCCTGCGCCGCTGGGCCACTCCCATGTCAACGAGGGCACCCATGTCCCAGTGGCTGCATGCTGCGCGATGGACAGCATCCCCACCTGCGTGCATGCCGGACCGATGGTTGCTGCGCTGAGAAGCGACTGTTGAACACTGCTTGGACTTGTGCAGGTATGGCCAATGTAGATCAACAACATGGGCTGCACAACACAACAGCAACAGAGCAGTAGTGGCACATACAATTTTGTAAGGCAGCGAGCACCCACCCAGAATGCGGTCATGGGGACATGTGTGAGCGGCCCTGCCACAGCCACCCACATGTCGGCCTTGGGGCCTGCTGTGTGGCCAATGAAGGCAAGGCCACCTAGCGGCCAGAGCAGGATCCCTTGCACCTGCCCGCCCTGCACCGTGGCAGGTACACAGCCAAATGCTTCACAATGGCACCACCAACAAGGGGTTAAGACGGTGGCACGCAGTTGGTGTTCAGATGCAGCCATCCACTCGCAATATGCCCCCAGTGCAGAGTGCTGCACGCGAGAAAGCTGCGCTGATTTAGGAGGGTTGAGTTCCGAGCATGCTTAAACAGGATGCTGAAGGCCTAGCTTGTTAGGTACGCAACAGCATTATGCTTACGGCGAGGCACATTGCGGGCACATACCACGCTGCGTGCTGCCAGGCAGTGGCCCAGCTCATGTATTAGCACCGTGGCCAGCAGCACCGGCCCCAGGAGTAGGAACCATAGCAGCACCCAGTCAGCACCGTAGTAGATGGAGCCCAACAGTTGAGCACCCAATGTCACCAAAAAAAGCACTGCATAAGAAACAGTAAGCAACACAAGGAGAGTTACGGCAGCAAGCGAATGTTGAGTGGCAGTGGCGCACACCATGCATGTGGTGCTTGCTCACTTGGCTCCTCATAGTGCATATGCGCAACACTGCGCAAGCGCTGCATGCACGACATGACAGGTCTACACAGGTGTGTCCCAATGCGTGCAAGCCTTGTCACTGTTTGCATGCCTTGCCAACCCAATGGAACCACCCGCCTGTGAAGAAAGGTATGCAGCTGCATGATGGCACTGATGTTCATAGCAGTTTCCCATTGGCTCCCATGAAACACAGTACTCACGATGCAGACGAATTGGAACGCCAAACAACGATCCAAGAGGCACAGATCCAGCCAGCTTTAACTGCATGCTGACTTGGGCTGTTGATTATGATAGTGCGTTGCGAACAAGGGAAAAAGGGATGAAACGTGGAAGTTCAGCTCAACAAAGGGTGCCACGCGCAGATGCTATTTACAGGTCTTCTGCGTGTTGTATTGCCACAGAGCAGTTTGAGATCACTTTTGGTGATACTATCTTCAACCTATGGTCCTCACGCTTGTTAAAACACATTGTAATATGAGGATGCAATTCAAACGGTGTGTGGCCGGCTCGTCTGGCCGCCTACCATCGACCTATGTTCTGGCCCCAGCATGGCGGGGATTAATTGCTGATAGATTCTACAACTTCAGACAGCAGTCGCAAAGGGTACGTTTGACATGCACATTTGTGCACCATAGTGCGTATCACCTTCATTTGCATGATGCGCACGCCATGCACCACAGTGCTTGCCTGCCTTGATGTCGTGCTGAACATGGGAGGCCCATACTTTGCCGTGCAGCAGTGCAACATGCAGGTGTATGCAACGCCCTCCAGTCAACAGGCGGGCAGCGAGGCAGCTGCGGCAGGGCCCAACGGCTATGAATGGTCTTTCCAAGCAGAGCAGCAGCCTTGCTCAAGTGTCACCTTAACGGGCAAGGAAAATCTGGCGCAGCTGGTGGCAGCATTTGAGGTGGCAGCAGGCGAGGGGAGGGTGCTCTCATTGGCTGCCTCAGCAGCACTGGAGAGTGCGATGCCAGCTGCCAAGCTAGCAGCTCTGTCACGGGCTGATCTGGTGTCACTGCTCACAGCAGCGGCAGCCGCTGGCTTTACAGCCACAGCCGCATGGCACACTGCGGCAGCTGCGGCAGCTGCAGCGCATGTGTCGGCCGCAGCTGACGGCCTTCTGTCAGGCGGCACGGATGCAGGTTCCAATGCTGCTCGTGATGTGTCGCGATTGCTGTGGGGAATCAGCGAGCTAGGAGTGGATGCTGGGCCAGCCTCACAGCTGCCAGGTAGTGCAAGCGATGGCAGCAGCAGCGGCAGCGCGGCCTGGGTGGATGCAGGTGCACGCGCTGTGCTGAAGGCTGCACGAGAGGGGGAGCTGCTGGCGCCAGACCTTTGCGCAGCACTTTGTGCACTGGGCTCACTGGGTTACACCCCGTCCGTGGCATGGCTCAAGGAGCTGGCGCAGGAGGTTGAGTTCCAGGTGGGTCGTGGAGTCAGCGTGCAACTGCGGTGTGTGCATATGCCATGCGTTTTTATGCAAGTTGATGTGAGTTTTCCTTGATCGCCATTCCCCAATGTTGCTGGGGCCATCGGCATGACGACACACAAACATGATTAACATCGGCCCTGATGGACGTCTGACCTGACGTGCTCCCTGCTTGCTGCCAGGTCGTCGAGTTCACTGCGGATTTTGCACCCACAGACCTGGCACGGCTGGCTAGCGGACTGGCAGACCTAGGTGCCCAGCCCCACTTGAGCAACAGCTTCGCCCCTGCACTTATGAAGGCAGTGTACAGCAAGGTAGGTGTGCCATGGTTTGTAGTACATCACCGAGATACTGATTGACAAATCAAGATGCGTGCCAGCTTTGAGGAGGCGCACACCGAGCTGGGTTGATTGCGAGCTTCTGATCAGCCATGTGCTCCAAACTCACACCGCACTGTTGTGTTCCACAGGTGCGCACTATTAGTGACAAGGCAGCCGTGGACTTTGCACTGGCCAAGTTTGATGCAGAGGAGAAGTCGATGCACTATGACCCGCGGTGCGTACAGTAGCTGCAAATGTGATGAGATCCAGCACCAATGCAGCTTGACCATGCTTGCGTGAATGCACCACCAACCAAATGTTTCGATCTTCTTAAACCCTGCAACAAGTGTTGCTGCACGGCTCGTGTCTAGGCTCTATAGCACATGCAGCTCAATCAAATGTAAATGAGCCTGCATGCGGCTGCTTGTTTGCGTACCGTTTGACCTGTGGTCGATGCTGGGATGTGCATGCAGGTGGACTCACGAGGAACTGCGCTGGCTGCCTCGCCGTGAGCGTGATAAGCGGCGCATCATGCAAGAGGGCTGGTTCCGAACACAGTGGGGCGGCTGGGCCCCGGGCGGACGCAATGAGTGAGAGCTCTACGTGAGAGTTTGCTGTGCCCAAAATTGGAAAGATGCATACATGCTGTGCAGTTGCCGTGTAAAGACTGTTAACCTAGCTTGCCCCCTGCCAGTTTGTGTTCCTAGGAGCGCAGTGCACAGAGACCCTTCCCACACAGCGACAAGGCTGGCCCTAGATGCCATGCATGCAAGTTCACTGGCTGGTGCTGGTGTCGTGACTACAAGCGGAACAGACCAGATGATGCATACCTGCAAGATTGTTACTGTAGTCGCTAGGAAAACAGGGGATGAACAAAAGACTGCAGTGAGGTCATACAGTTAAGGTTCAAAGTCAGTATGCTGCACAGTCTTTCCGCGTCTATTGCACCATGCTGTATTCGTCCCTCGCAAATGTGAGGCAGTGTCCTCATTCCGTCGCTCACAAGCACACGATGACATGCCCAGCCACTGTTTCCATGATGTCTATGCGCACATGGCATGTAATGGCCAGTGCTTGCTCTTGCCATGTGCCAGACCAGGGGCCCCCAGAAGCTGCAAGTGCAGGCATGCAGCTCCCCCCTTCCATGCACAAGATACTTGCTCCACAATCTGCAAACACCAATGCACCTTGCAAATCCAACATCAAGAGTTTGCTCTTGTCATGTGCATTCCTTCCAGCGTGGGCGCAAACATGGGATGCGGCCCATGCTTGACTTAGGCTTGCCTGGCCTCCACGCCACCAGTCTTCCTCACAAGAAGCCTGAACACTTGAACCCCACAGCGTGCGGCTTGCCAGGCCAGTCCCCACCGTCGCAGGGTCCTAGGACAGGGCCGTTGATTCTCATCATTCAGTAGTTCACAAAGCTCTTGAACAATCACCGCCCTCAGCTGGTGGGCCCAAGCAATGCCAGAGCAAGAAAGATGGATGTTCATGTGTCACAAGCTTTGCTGTCCCCATCCCGCCACTTGTCGGCAGCCGCACAGGAACTTCGGCCTGGAACTGCTGTTACTTCATCTAAAAAGAATTCAGCCATCCGTTTAGAAACAAAACAGATGCACGCGCTGGCAATTATGACGCCACCCGCAGCAAGTGCGGTTAATGTACATGCAGCACTTGTCAACAGTGCCCGCTACCGCTGCCATTGTGACAGCTGCACCAGTGCGTATGGGCACGTTCCTAGCAAACAGGCAGCCTTAGAACAGCAGCAAACACATGATGACAAAGGAGCCGAGCATCAGTAGTAACCGGGACAGGAATGCCTGCAAAGAAACAGGACGAGCAGGATGTTCAGACTTATGCAAACAGCATGACAATCTGACTTTGCATCCTCGTCATGTACCACATGCGTGTGCCCGGACACTGTTGCGTCATGCCATCATGGGCGCATGTGCATCACAGCAATGTACATGTCACCAGAAACAGAAGATCGTCGAAAGGACGCGAAATTTTGAAAAGCCCACGCACCTGGTGCTGCTGCTCCGGCGTCAGGGCCTCCACGTACCCTTGGCCAGGCCCCAACTGGAAACCAAACAGGGCTGGCAGGACACCGTGCTGCTGGGGCTGCTGCTGCGGCATCATTCCCGGAGGAGTCATGGGAGTCTGCAAGTGCCAGAGCGTGCACTTGTGAAGACCAGGACACCCAAGCATATGGGAGATCGAACTTTGCCATGAACCTTGTGCACACGCACCTGCACCACCGAGGGGCGTTGCCCCGCAGGCCGAGGCGGCAAGACAGGCGCCTTCGCTGCGTCCTGCTGTGGGTCAGGGTTCTCGCTGCCACGTCCATAAATGGGCACCACCTTGTCCACTTCCACCCCCGCTTTGCACACAGGGCACTGCTTGCACGTGCTTTGTGTCTGCATCCATCTGCGGATGGCAAGGCGCACCAAGGGTCCCTTCATACGCAAGGTTCATGGACGCAGCAGGGCAGCAACGCTTCCACCCGCTGCACAGCAATGGTGCGTGTCTGTGCTGTGCATCACCCACCGGTACAAGCATGGCCAGCAGTAAAGGTGCCCGCAGAGCGTCACGACGGGATCCTTTGCCAGCTCCAAGCAGATATTGCACTCAAAGGCGCTGCTGGGGTCGTCTTCTGCCAAGGGCTTGCCAGCAGTGGGAAGGGGCACTTGCTCCGTCCTGTCACCAGTAGACATTCTGTAACCATTATCTTGCTGCGATACAGCACCCTCTGTAGCTACTGGCGCGGCCTGCTCCATAGCCTGGAACTGTTTCACAGGCAGAAGGGTGGAAAACTCTGTCTGCAAACTCCCACGTGCAGTTGCCAGAGCCTAAGACCCGTGAACAAGGGCGAGAGGAAAAGCACAAGAGGTCTTACAAATGATTGAGGCAGTACGCATACAACACATGTGGGTGCGCATGCAAATGGGCTCGGGGTGCTTTTATAGTGTATTAAAATCCAAGCGCTGAGTCTTGTACTGTGGCACCATGCTGCTGCAAAGCAACTTGACGCTTGGCCTGGCGCACAGACCATCCATAAATGCAGCCAAAGCGCTCCCATACCGCATGCTTGCCCCTCATTCAGCCTCACCAGTTCTGCGGGAGACTCAGGTTCAGCAGGTGTCCCAACACTGCGGGAGACTCAGGCGAGTCCTGTCATCTTATCAGCCGTGATATCCCTCAGTTGGGGCTGTACTGGGTCCTTATCGGCACCCGCACCCTGTAATCTTCTGCGCAGCGTGGTTGCGAGCGCCGTCAATCCTGCCAGCAAGGCAGCTGCGATGAGCGACAAGTGGTGGCAGAAGGATAATGCTCCAAACATGAAGGATGTGTCCAGCATCCAGCAGCTAGTCGATGAGTGAGTTGAGCTGGGGCTTGTTGCGCCTGGGGATCTGGGGGCTCCTGTGGTCTTATGTTGCCATGCACCGTATACAAATGATGTCATGACCTTGGGCACATGAGTGGTGTCATGCGTCAGGCAAGGCAGCGGCAGGGGTAGGGGCATGCAGGGCACTGAAATGCACCAGCCTGCATGCTCGGTATTGCAAAACATTTGCGTCGCGCTGCATGGTTGAATGCTGGGCTGCAGGCTTGCAGATGCGGGGGATAAGCTGGTCATTGTGGAGTTCTATGCGCCGTGGTGCAATGCATGCAAGGCACTCTTCCCTAAGGTATGCCTCATCTGATGCGGCGCCTGAGCAGTTGGCGCAGCACCGGGCATCAAGACTCGTGAAGTACAACACACTGAATCGTGGCTGGTGCCCATCCAGGCACTGCTTTGAGCTGGCCACAGGCTCACGGCCCGACTCCCTCAGTCCCTGCTTTGACATTCTGCTGCATTATGCGCTTGGCACGGGTGCAGCTGTGCAAGATGATGTCAGAGCATGTCGACGATGTGCTCTTCCTGAAGGTCAGCTTTGAGGGCAACAAAGAGATGTGCAAAACCATGGGGGTGAAGGTGGGTGGGTGGTTTGTGCTTGGTGCCGGCATTGCTGTGCACGTGTGCAGTCCTCTGTGCACAAAGGTTAAGCACTTCATTGGCGGTCTCTCAGCACTTGGCTGCAGGCCCTTGTGCAGATTGTGCTCAACCAACTACAATGGTTCACCTGTGATCTGCTGCAGGTTCTGCCTTACTTCCACTTCTACCGTGGTGCTGAGGGACGTGTGGATGCATTCTCGTGCACAGTTTCAAAGATCCAAAAGATGAAGGTACAGAACGATCGCAACTGCCGGCTGGGTGGGAAGGCAGGGTTGTAGCTCATTCCAGCAGGCCTTGCACATGCCCAGTGCTGCACGTGCTCACCATGGGAAAGTTAATTGATACACAGGATGACAACGAAAGGAAAAGACGGAAACACATGCTAGGGGATGCCGGCATGTTGCATCAGCCCAAGTGAACTTCATTTGTGCAAGGCAAACTGCTACACATGTGCCTCCCTTGCAACGTGCTGCACCTGTCGCTGAAGGATGCGATCGAGAACTACACAGCCGCGTTCTGCTCGCTTGAGCCCGCACCTGGTGTGGCTGAGTTCCCTGAGGTGCATGCTCACCCGGAGCAGGGAGGTGCGTGCACGAGGGGGAAGTGGGGAGGGGGGCGGCGGGCGCTGGCAGCACAACATAAGACGCAGGTACATGTGTGCACAGCAATTAGTGGTGAGGTGCGCCTTCAGACTGAAGCGTCCAGCCTCTTGCATGCAAGCAGAGCAACACATTGATACCGACAGTGCCTGTTGCCCCTGCCCCTGCCTGCATACTTGCTGCAGCCGCTGATCAGCCTACACGTCTGGACCAAATCGGTGCGTGGCGGTGAAAAGGGGCACCCCCACGAAGCGGAGCGGACCTATGAAGCATTGTTTGGCAGCTCATGAGATGAGCTTCAGAACTGGCACGGCGCATTCATTGACAGTGTGCATGTGCAGGCAGCATGTTGGCATGGCACTCACTTGAGTGGTTACAATGCACTGGATCATGATTGTACTGGTTTCTTTTTCCTGGCCCGTATCGCTATGTCGACTGGGGACTGAAGATGCACGGGTCCAAACGTATTGGGTATGCAGATGGCCATTTCTTAATGCACCTTCCTCTTCCTTGCAAGTTCTTTCAAAGAAACAGTGAAACAAGAGCAGTATCAGTACAATATGTGTCAAATAGAAGCCAGCACGTTGGAAACGGCAACAAGTTGGTGGCAAGAAGCTGCTCATGCCACAGCTGTGTGTAAATTGTTTTGGTGCTATGGTGCTGCGTGCTTATTGCATGCTACAGAGGTTGGCACTGCACGTCGTCATGACACAATACCACACATGAAGAGCAGTACTACGAGTGTATGACCAGTATGAGGCACGAACAATGAGTTGCCTGTCGTAGATATGCTTCTTCTCCCAACCAGTGCTCAGTGCACGACCACTTAGTGCTGCAGTCTCCTCCTGCGGCATCCCATATGTTGCTGCACTGCACGTGTAACTCCTGCGGCTGGGTGCCTCTGAGCGCTATTCATTGCTGCACAGTGGCTTTCACAGCAGGCATGCCCTACGACACTGGTGGGAGGGCTAAAATTCATTATGCTGACCTGAACGCTGCACAGCAGCCCTGGTGCTGCTTCCAGTGGTGCTGCTTCCAGCGCCTTAGTGTGCTGCTGTTCCATGACCTGCGCGCTGTGCACGGCACATCCTGTTGACGGCACTCAGCATGGCAAGCTAGAGAAGCTGCTTACATGTCATGCATGAATCGAAAACATCTACAAGCTAGCAAAGCAAACTGGTAACAAGCTGTGTCATGCGCCCGTGCTGGGACGCGTCTGCGTACATCCTACTGTACACATGCCCATCCTCGACATGGCCAAACTCTGCGAGATTCGGTAGCCGTCCGTCCATATTTTATGATACGGCGCCCCATCTGCACGCTCCAGCCTGCAGGCACAGGCTGTTTGCACCTCGCCCACTGGCGATGATCAACGATGGGCACCTGCTGGAATTACAGCAATATTGCTGATTAGCGTGCTAGCTCTGCCTCTACTTCAGGCGAGCCTCCAGCTCTGCGAACTTCGCCTTAATCTCGGCTTGGCGAGCTGCCTCCTCCTTGGCCTCCTTCTTAGCAAGGTCAGCATAGTATTGGGCGATGTACCTCTTCTCGTTCCAGTGCCATGTCTGCAGGATGCATCATGTCAATCAGCAACTTGCCATGTGAGCATTGGCCCTGCTCCATAATGCGGCATGGGCCAGCAGGGCGATGTGCATGGGCCGCGACCAACGAATTCTGGCATGATCACGCGCGTGCAGCGACTAGGGTCTCGACCTCCGGAACTGATGGTCAGTCCGCACCTTCCACACCAGGCCCAGGCCCACACCGACGGTCATGATGCCCACAACACGCTTCACGAAGCCATAGTTCTGAGAGACACCCTCCCCAAACTTGACATAGTCTGCAAGGGTGATAGCCGTCAGCGAAACATGAAATCAACGTCTTAAAAAAATTGAATCCTTGCCGCATTCCAGCTGCACTGGCAGGTACGCACCAGCATGGGCGTAGATGGCCTTGCCGGCCCCACGGGCAACTGCGCTTGACATGGTAATGGAAGTCGCAGCACCTAGCCGCGACACGACCGCCTTCCCTTTTCTGGTAGTGAGAGTGTGAGGCAGCAATTTTAGCAGAGCTTTGCAGGTCGCTTGGGGTGCTTCTTAATTTTAGTCCCTGGTTCCATTGGGACTAGTGTACCACCTGATCGTCTTACATCTGCACGTGTTGCGCTACGATTGCAAGAACACCTTGGCAACAGACCTGCCGGGTCAAGAGCTGGGCTTATGAATGGCAGTGGGCTCCGCAAGCGAGGATCAGGCAAGGGATTGCTGGACGCAGCGCCACATGACGCCAGTACTGCACCTGTCTACGCACCCCCACCTGTACCGTGGCAGAGGGTGCTGGTGACATTCGTGCTTGCATGTTGCTTCTGGACTTTCATACAGCTGCTGATGCGGTGGTACCCGCCGGCGAACCCCTCTGTGGTTCTTACAAAACAATGACATGATGTTGTGGTGCGGTCCTTTTGTGTGCTGCTCCGATTGGGTTGGTTACAGACGCTTGGTTGGATGCAGAGTTGCAGGACATGGACAGAAGATAACAACCATTTCCAGTGTTGCAGTGCTGCAAAGAAAGGCTGTGGTTGTGTGTAACAAGTTTGCTGTCCGTTCACTGCGGATTGTTGCCGCAGCACTCTCAATCATGGGCACATAGTGCATCACAATTTGAGACCTTTGCTTGCTACGGCGGCACATCTTCTGCTGCCTGTGCTGCACGTACAGCCTCCACAGCATCAAGCATCCACTTCCCAGGCTTCCCCAGGTTGCTGCTGCCCGCCCCACCCTGCTCAGCTTGCCCACGCTCACGCTTAGTGCGCGCAACGAGTGCCTTGAGGCACCCCACACTACCGCGCACGACGGTCAGTGCCTGCTCGTGTCGTGTGCCGCGTGTGCCCGTTTCAGGCACGCTCTCCAGCTTTTTGATGCACTCCTCCAGGCTGCACAGTGCTGAGTGCAGCTGCTGCAGCACGGCAGCAGTGTGGTCTTTTGATAGCCCGCGCACATGTGCCCTGTACGAGTGATCCGTTGCAGCAAACAACTGGCAGGTTGATTCGCAGGAGTGGTGGTACAGCATCATGCTGGTGGCAGCAACATCCATGGCCCAGGGGCAAAACGGTTCAATTGAGGCATAGAATCAAGGGTTACTTTGCCAAGCCAGTGAGCACATGTATGTGGCCGCATGCCTCACCTCAGTGCAGGGATCTGCGTGTCCTCCAGGCACTGCAACACACATGTGTCGCAAGAACCATCACCAGTGCGCACACCCTCCCACTTTTGTGCCTCAACAGCGCTGACAGCAAACACAGGAAATGTGAACAGCGACTCGCGCAGGCTTCTGTCCGCTGCAACCAAAACGCCACGAGGCAGTACATACGTGCCATTAGAAAAGAACGCGTCATGGGCTGGCAGGGCCTGTGCTAATCAATATGCCCAGCAACGATTCGCACGAACCTTGTTTGACAGCCTGCACTGCCTTGGTCATTGCACGCAGTGCCCTGCCAGTCACCCCTGCCCGCTTCAACGCGTTCTCCTGCGTGGTCAGCATGTGGTCCACATCATCCAGAACCTGCGCACAACAAGCTCCCAGAACACAGGTTCACTTGCGCACGCAGGCACAAGTTGGTACGCCCAATGCGCATGAATGGGTCACTGACAAGGCAACACCTGCCCATGACACCGTACATGCGCACCTTAGCCGTGGATGCCCCGGCATGCACTGTTGCCTGCACCCGGATAGGGTCTGGCGCCAGGAAGCTGCGCATCCTGCCAGCCCGACCTGCTGCGCTTGTGCTGGTACCAGGCCTGTCATCATCGCTGTCAATGATTTCGATCACGTCTGAGTTTTGAGCCCGGGTCTGGGTGTTGGCGGCCTCATAGCCCGGCCCAAACGTATGAAGATGCTGGTATTGTGGCCCCGTCTGTGCCTTGAACTCGGCGTACTGTGCGGCTGCAGCTGGATTGCGCGAGGTGTCCAGGGAGAGATAGAAGTCCATGATCAAGCGGCGCTGTGTGTATGCATTGCGCCTGTGCGGTGGGTGCATGACGGGTACTCCTTATCCATGTTATGAGTAGATGAAAGGAAAGAGTGCAGCTGGGGAATCACGTACTGGAGCCAACAATAAGCAGGGCCAGGAAACAAGATGAGCCGAAGACACTCACTCAAGAGCGCAGCGCTCAGTCGTACTCTTGCGTGGGAGCCCAAGGTTTTCTGCAATCTCTGAGCGCACCTGCAAGCAGAGCCACAGCTTTGTGTGCTGGTGATGTTGCCTGGTGAAGTTGCCCATGCCAGGTACCTGCTCATCACACCACAGCATTTGCACGCACCAGCACATCTGACTGTGTAGCGACAAAGGCCAGCGCTCCTGGCTGACCCTTATCCACAAGCTGCTGCCGCAGGGGCGGTGGCATCATGTCCCTGCAGTCAATCCACAGGGTTCAAGTGAGGTGATGAAGGCATCGTGCGGCGTGCACTGCCAGGTTGATGATGCCCTGCCATGCTGGTGTTGGGTCCAGCGACGCACATCTCGGTCACATCTTCATGATGTGGTGCTCGCGGGTACTTACTTGACGCTCTTGTCGTTGACAGCGCGCCGGATGTTGGACACCAGCAGCACAGAGTCAGCATTGCTCAGGTACCTGCGCACCATCTCGCCACGTGATGAGTTCTCATCCTGCACGCCTGGCGCATCGACAAGGATGCTGCTGCCTATGTGTTGCTCCCAGGGGCCGTACACCAGCACGCGCTGCACCAAAGGCCACAGGGCACCTGATGCGCCCTGGTTCGAGCTGTCCACATAGGGCCTGACTGTGGCGTGGAGCTCGGCTGCTGTGTCTGCAGAGATCTTGATTGTCTGCCCAACCACATCTGCGACTGCCTCAGCAGGGGTGCGTCCGGCAATGGCACGTACAGCAGCTGCCAGCTGCTGCCGGGCATGCGCACTAGCGACACCGAGAACCTGCAGCATCACGGGGGCAGCAACAGTCAAGTATGGTCCATGAGGCCAGGCATCGCGTCTCTGCAGCACTTACGTACCCACCTCTTCAACCTCTTCCTCTGACATGGTCAGCAGGACCTCCCAATTAATGTCCTCCTGTAAAGCCTGCGACCTTGCATGCTGGTTCAATGGCTCAGGCAGGTGCTGCTCCAGCCTGCAGACACCGCAAACAGCATCACAGTCATCAACACCCTATCAATATACTGCATGCATCATGCAAGCTTTGGCAGCCAGAACCACAAGCAAGCCTAAACTGCCGGTCACTCAACACACCATGCTGCGACCTCAGCGGTGGTCTTGGGGCGGCTGGGAGCTGCCTTGAGCACCTCTGGTGCGGCCACCTTCCCATAGATTGACTTGATCTTCCACCTGCACGTTAGCGGTACGTACTGCGTATCAGGTAGAAAGTACGGAAGCATACTAATGCAGCCAACAGCAGCAAACATATCTAAACCCACCATGCCTCATGTGCGGGCGAGCCCTCCTTAGGGCACTCCAGCATCAGAGTGCCATCTTCATTTGTCAGGCGCTCGAACAGCTCCGCCTCCTCCTTGGCCCATGCCTCCCTGCAATTTATAGACACAAGTCATGGTTGTTGTCATGTAGTCATCCATAGTTAGAAGCATTTGAATGTCCACATTTAGAGCCCAAATCCAATGCAGGCTTGCACTTACACTTACACCTGGTGCATAGGAGATGATGGAGATGATGGTCACTAACAATCATGCACACCTAGAACCTAGATGTCCTGGTTACAAAAAGCTAGTCCCATCGCACCTGCTCACGAACTCGACCTCTCCCGAGTAGCCCGATCTTCCAGCTGTGTTGGCACAAAGTTCTATGATAGCCGCGGTGCAGGCCCTCATGCCATTGGTTGGCACAATCTGCTGCTCACCCAAAAGGGCGTTGAGCATGCTGCTCTTACCTGCGCCTGTATCACCCTGTGAACCACCAAAAACAGCACATGGGCGTGCAAATCGTTGCATTCCTCAGCACCACAGCCATAAACACGCTGTTCATGCATGCATGCCCTCTGCTCACCAGCACAATGACGTATGCAGGTGGTCTGCAGGCTTCAGCACCGCATGTGCTGTCCTTGAACAGCTGCATGCATATCCAGCAAATGGAGGATATTAGGCACAACCACAGTTACAGGGGTTGAGCGTGCTGCGTACCTCCGTCTGTGGGGCTGGTTTAAAGCGTTTGGGGCCGGGCTGGCTCAGACCCTGCTGTAGCTCCTTACGATGAGAATTCATGGGCGATGGCAGCGCCATGTTTAGAGAATATGACAAGTGTTTAAGCCCAGCGGCATTACCACCAACTCAAGGCCCTGGCTAAAGTCTGAGCATGGTTGACAGCGCAGCACTGTCCTGTAGCACTTCAATACCCTTGGTACTGTTGCGGCTCTCCTATGATGGTCGCAGACCCCATAGCACGGCACAGCACCCACAGAGAGAGGGACATTGCATTTAGCAGGTGGTACCAGCTTGTGGCTTTGCCTCTTAAAGTTTTTCAGTGTGCTGGTTGGGGTGCGTGCAACCTCTGGCAGTATGGCAGGAACCATCTGTTAAACTTTTGAACCATTGCGTGTTGAACATGGATTCCGGAGGCAGCAAGCGCAAAAGGTTAGATGATGATCTTGAGCAAGTGCTGGAGGAGGTACTCGGTCCAGGCGAAGAGCTCCAGCTGTGCTTAAGGATATGTGCACAGGAGGAGATCAACTATGTGGTGAGTGCGCGACCCAATGTTCTGCTGGGAGTACTTGACTCGCAGCAGGTGAGGCTGAGGCCACCCTGTCTTCGCTCTCTGCAGACACTCCGCACGATGTCTGAAACCGAATTGCGCGACGGTGAGTAGTGTTTGAGCATGCATACTGCCGTGCAGGCTCAGCAAGCACAGCATGGTGCCATGTGCAGG
The DNA here is from genome assembly GCA_004335575.1 of Haematococcus sp. NG2. Lineage (NCBI taxonomy): Eukaryota > Viridiplantae > Chlorophyta > Chlorophyceae > Chlamydomonadales > Haematococcaceae > Haematococcus > Haematococcus sp. NG2. The sequence continues at coordinate 129,072 of QAXD01000202.1, read as the reverse complement.
CTCAGCATGCATATCAACATGTGCCATGTCTGGTGTGTGCTCACAGTCCTGGGCATCAAGACCTTTGGCAAACGGCGGCGGCTCTTTGTGCGGCTCCAGCAGCCACAGGGCACTGCAGTTAGCATACCTGCGTCTCATGCCACCCCCTCAACAGCTCTGGCCCAGCGCTCGGGCTTCCTACTGCGTGACACCGCAGGCTTGACTCCTGTGCCATCAGGTGTTGCAGCCACACCCCATCCTGCTGATGAGCCCCAGACTGGTCCAGGCCCCAGCTCATCTGCACCGTGTGCCTCCCAGCATCCTGATGCAGCTGCCGAGTTAACCGGACAGGTGAAGATGCAGTTGGATGTGGACGAGCCTCATGCAGCTGCAGCGCCACACAGTTGCGATGGCTCATTCGAAGGTGCAGGTGATGCGGCATCGCCTGGTGCAGCCTCGCCTGGTCCTGGTGGACTTGATGCCCATGAACCAGTTGAAGTGCACACCCACCTGCATGTGGCCAAGCAGGAGCCAGCAGAGCAGGAGCAGCAGGAGCAGTCACCTGGTGCGGTGGATGTGGACTCAGATGATGAGGAGGGTGCTGGCAGACATATGTCAGAACAGGAGCGTGAGGTGGAGCGGCAGATGATCGCTGAGGGTGTGTGTGTGGGCGCGTGCCAGTGGGTCGCCAAGCAGCTCAGCAAGGCCCTCCAGGGCACGCGTGGCTGGGCATCCAAGGAGGTGGAGAATGCACGCTTGGCAGGTACTGCTACTCCTGCTGACGCTGTCACTGATGCTGCACTTCTGCCCTGTTGCAGGCCAGAAGCGAGTTGCAAAAGTCCTTTGGTATTTGTGCGATCTAGCCCTGTGCACTTGTCCCTGCAGAGATCAAGCAGATGGAGAAGAAGTGCAAGCTGCCCGGGATGTCGGTTGTTGTAGTGGGGAACACAGGTGAGCGAGCATTCGCTGTGGCACAGCATTGTGGGCTGTGCCTGCACCTGCCGCAGAGCGTGCTGGGCCTGGACCTCCGAGTGCAACCTTGGCGTGCTCACAGGTGCTGGCAAATCCTCCCTTCTGAATGCTGTGATCGGTGAAACCAATGCCCTGCCTACCAACGGCATGCGCGCGTGCACGGCCGTGCTGGCGGAGCTGGGTTGGGCGGACATTGGTGAGGATTACTACGGCGAGGTGGAGTTCCTGGACAAGGAGGAGTGGATCAAGGAGGTGGACGATTGCCTGGAGGTGCTGACCCAGCAGGACGGCCGCGCCGTCCTCAACGTGTCCGACCCGCAGGCGCACAACTGGAACGCGTGGTGCAAGCTGTGGGCCGTGTATGGCGAGACCTACACGTTGTCCAGGGAGCGGTGTGGGATGTACGCAGATGGCCGCACGCAATACCGGCCCATCAAGGTGCCAGAGCTGCGCGCCAAGCTACTGGCAAACAGGAACAGTGTGATGAAGAAACTGGGTACGATCCACACATTCTGCAAGCAGGTGCGTGTGATGCCTCAGGCAGGAGGACGCTGGCTATGTGTGGGAAGGGCACCAGCAAACAGCTGCTCAGATGCTGGGCAGGTGCAGGGTCAGCAGGTGAACAGCACCGCTGTCACCACACCATCGGCGGCGCTTGGCTGCCCCGCTCATTATTCACCTCACCGCCATTGTGTGGCCCGCTGCACTCCACATGGCAGGACGTGCGGCTGTTCCGGCGCGAGATGGAGCGCTACGTGGACAGCACCAACTCTGACGCAGATGGCCAGCTGTGGCCACTTGTGCGGATGGTGCGCATGCGCAGCGGGCGCTGGACGGCACTGCGCACCGGTGCACGGCTCGTGGATGCGCCTGGGCTGCGCGACGACAACCGTGCACGCGACTCCGTGGTCAAGCGCTACATCAAGGAGGCTGACTCCATCTGGGTGGTGTCACACATCGGGCGTGCGGTGAATGACAAGACGGCCAAGGACATGATGGGCGAGAACTTCCGGCGCCAGCTGCTCATGGATGGCCAGATGGGGAACCTGGTGTTCATCGCGACGCAGGTGGGGATTGTGTGTCCCGTTTTTGAGGAGTGTGTGCGTGTGAAAGATGGCTGCCGGTGGTTGCAGGATCAGATGCTCTTGCATTCAGGGCTTTTTAGATGGAGAGAAGACAGTGGTACTTGCATCAACGCCTGTCTCGTACTTGCACGACTTCATCATCCACCTGGCACCTGGTGTGGACCAGTTGATGGATGAACCCCATCATGCCGTCACTGTGTCAGCACGTCCCTGCTCATGTGCCACACACTGCACATGTGCAGAGCGACTCCATGGTGAAGACTGAGGTGGCGGCCGCACTCGAGCTGCGTGAGGACGCCCCCCCGCATGAGGTGGCGGCAAAGCGCAACGCGTACACGCGTGACCGAATACAGTCCGACTTCCTGGATGGGCTGGAGGAGATGGCGCAACAGTCAGGTGGCCACTGAGCTCATCTTGGGTTTCTCGCTGCAACTGGCACCGACAAAGCACACTGCACGACATGGATGAGCAGCGTGCTGAGACGCACGGCTGGGCTTAACAACTTGGTGTTTGATTCTGCACTGCAGGCGAGTGGCATGAGGGGACGCGGGAGGAGCTGGCTGCACGTTTCAAGCTGCCAGTGTTCACCATCAGCGCTGTGGATTACCAAAAGCTGGCTGGGATACGGCGAACGGATGGGCCACCTAAGGTGGGGACATGGGTGGCGCTTGCACGCAGGCTATCTATCATCTGGTACATTGTGAGGTGCCACCGCATGGAGCTTGCATGTATAGTGGCTGAGCTTTGAGGCTGCGAGCCTGCATATGCCATGCTGTGCATTCTGGTTCATGCTCACAGGTGTGGCAGGACGAGGAGAGCACAGAGATCCCTGCAGTGCGCCGCTGGCTGCACACTCACACGTTGGCGCGCCGCCGCGTGAATGTGCGCCGGCAGGTGCGTCGACTGTGGTGTGCACTGTGCAGTATCCATTATGCCGTGCACTGTTTGGCGGGTTATGCGTCAACAATGAAGGGTGCGCAGTTGCCGCTGCCCAGCGCTTTATGATAATTGACCACGGCACCTTCGATACAAGCGCACTTCGTGAGCCAGTCGCACTCACCATAAGCCTGCTGGCACCCGCCACATGCCCTGCGTGTGCTGCCAGGTGGAGGCGCTGGTGCACTTTTCCAACAGCATCAAGGCCATGCTGGAGCTGGGTGAGGGTGAAGGCGCAGCGGAAGCGCAGGCCGCACGCCGCAAAGCTGTGCGCGCCGCGTTTGATGCGTCCTTGGCGGCGGTGCACGCGCGGCTGAACGAGGTGCGTGCAGTGTCCTCACCTTTGTTTGGTAACGGCCCACGGTCCTGCAGCAGCTTGATGGCAAGGGGTGCATGGCAAAAGGCTCGGGCAACGCTGGATCGCGATGTAGTGCGGGACGAAGCGTGCAATGCCCCAGGTTCTGGGGTGCATTACACTGTTGTTACGGCTGGCTGCAGGCCGTGAGGGCGTTCAAGCAAGGGCTGGGAGCAGCGTTCACGGAGGCAGTGGGCCCAAGGCTGCGTGAGGGTGCACAAGAGGCAAATGACGAGGTCATGCACATCGTGCGCGGTTGGGGCGGCTCATGGCGCGGCTCAGGCGGACTGCACTGGGCAACGTGCGTGTCTGTGCGCGCCGCTTGTGCTGCATCATGAGACGCACGGGTGCTAGCTTGCTGTTCTCCGCGTCTCTCCTATGTAGTAGTACACGTTGGTTACTGGACGGTTTGTCTGTGCATGCCTGCCCCCACCACCCCACAGATACAAGGCCACATGCCGGCGTGAGGGCGAGTGGAAGGTGAGAGTTGGGAGCTTCCGGTCTCTCACTGCTTGGCGGCCCTGACGGTTGCGTGGCATATACATGCTACCTGCTCTTTGAGGGTATCAAGTTGACGTGCGTTCCACGGCCTGTACAATCCTGCACCACAGATCAACATGAATGAGCAGATGGCTGAGCCCGTGTACCGGGCTGTGTCCACCTACTGGGAGCGCGCCTTCATCGGCACCCTCACGGTGCGGGCTGCTGCTGCCCCAAAGCTGCCGTCGCCACATGCTGCGCGCTTAGTTCATGCATCTTGCTTGCCCGCACCCCAGTCTGCTGCTGCTCGTGCCCTGCGCTCAACAAATATTCACAGCCCCACATGGCCACCTGCCTCACCCAATCACACAGGAGCATGTGGAGCGCCTCAAGACGTCCGCTGACAATGCACTGACCCTGTTTGGGGCAGAGCTGCAAGCAGAGGTGGTGGCCCGCCTTGGTGCGCACCACGTGACGGCTACCAATATCAAAGCTGAGCCGTCATCTGCGGCACAGGGGAAGGACGTGAAGGCAGAGGCAGGCAGTTCCACTTGTGCTGAACCAGCTGAGGTGGCTGCTGCAGTGGCACAGGTGCTGCAGCAGATCGATGGCATCTGGGCTGCAGCGCAGGTATGCGGAGTTATGAAGGTCTAGGCAAATTTGAGCAGACTGGCAAGCAAGCACCTCGTGCTGTTGCTTGGTGATGACACGAATTAGACGTATGGCACCGACATTCTGCTCCTGTGCCACGCAGAAAAGCGCGCTGGCACGTGTCGCCGTGACCCTGGACGGTGCGAAGGAGCATGCACAGAAACAACAGCGCGACATCAACCGCCTGCTGCCCCAGGGTATGTACGCCTGCCAACGCCTTGCTTGTTGTTGACTGGATCCCTCTGCCTGCAGCATTTGTAACGTGCCCCATTCAGCATGCGGGGTGTCATGCAATGCATACAGTGATACATGCAGTACAGTGATGCCCACCCCCTGAACGTCTGCTGTGCGTGTGCCTGTGTTGCTCACCTCCAGAGATCAAGGCGCAGATGCTGCCCGGCTACACTGCTGCGTACAATGAGGCAGGGACAGGGTCGCATGAACGGCGCAAGATGAAGCTGGAGGGCCATGTGCAGTCCATCCGTGGGAACATGTTCCAGACCGCCATTGCACCAGTCGTGCAGGTGTGAGGGCAGGTGGTTGGTGCCGTGTGCTGATTTGATGCACTTTGATGCACTACAGCATGAGCCACTGGGGCAGACACTCAGGTCCATGAGTTTGCAACAACTACAGGCACCACGCAAGGGGCTTTCATTGATGATGCAATGCTGTGCAGGGCCTGAACACACTGCTTGCTGAGCTGTCAAGCAAGCTGCAGCAGGGCATGGCACATGCGTTGAGAGACGTGCAGCTGTCATACAGGTGCGGTACACAACCTGTCGCCAGGCACAAAACCTTTTGCAGGGAGCGCTGACTATGGAGATGGGAAGTTTGCAGTATGGCCAGCCAACCACAGTAGCACAGCATTCAGAAGCACAAGTAGTAAGCACCTGAACGGCATCTGCGTGCAATGCCTCGATCACCGTGATGGCTGCGCAGTGGGTTGTGGGAGGAGGTGGATGACCGCCGGCGTGAGGCGCGTGCGGAGCTGGCGCCACGCATCAATGGTATTCGGCAGGAGGCGCGCCGCGCGCTGCTGGACCTGCTCAACTCACAGGTTGATACATGCATTTCGTGATGTACCTGCATTCCTAGGAATACGTGCTGCCTAAGCATGCATGTGATCCATACTTATGTCGCAGTTACATTCCTTGACTTGGTGTGTCTTCTGCTGCTGTTGCTGCTGCCGCCACAGGGTGTGCCATTGCCCGAGGAGTTCAAGGTGCAGGATGATGAGGATCTGGAGGTGCGTGTCAATGCAGGCTTGAAACGGTTGCGGGCTGCATGTGCCCTGACCGGCTGACCCCCTAACCTGCACAGGCCTGCAGATGAGTCCATCCTTTCAATGGAATGGTAGTGCCGATGTTTTGTCACTGCAATCACATGCGCAGGTCATGGAGGACGAGGCAGCAGCAGCGGCAGAGGCTCGTCCAGCAGGTGGCTCCAGCAGTGATGAGGAGGAGGAGGAGGAGGCCGAGTTCTTCCGCCGCATGGAGGCACGCCATGCAAAGGTCGCAGGTGGCGGCGCGGCAGCTGCTGCGGTGTCGGACGCGCATGAACTGCGGCACGGCAAGCAGAAGCTGCGCGTGCAAGCCGTGACCACGGACGTGATTGAGATTGACGATGATTGATGTGATGGGTGTGTACAGTTGAGCATGGGGCGTGCGTGTTCAGTAGTTCCTTTCGCAGCACCATGGGAGGTGTACGTCTAACTGCATGGGAGACGAAAGCTCTTGTTTTGATTTCTTCGTCAGCCCCGACATCATACATGTGCAGCCAGATCAAGTATGCCAGTATGGCCCATAGTACTTGAGCGCAGGTGCCGAAGCGCAGAGACATTATACACTGGACAGGCACTAGAGCTGCATGTAAGCAGAACACATTTGTACAGTATGTAAAAGAAGGCATCTAACTGTTTGCATCTATGGCAGCGAACTTAGTTTGGAGCTGCCTGAGCATATGCCACTGATCAGTGCTGAATGAATACCAGTCCCAAGCAAAGCTCATACACGTCAGCCTGCCATTCACCTTGGTCACAAGCTGCACTACTCTCCATGACTTTGCTACAGCAATAGTGCTCCAACCGCACACATGGCACTCATTCTTTCATCGTTGGCCAGCCTACAGATTCGTTGTGGTCATGCAGCTGTGACTGTGTAAGGGCCTCATTCTGCATGTGAATCGGGCAAGTCCATGTTGAGCTGGTCTGCGCTCAGCCCAGGGTCCACCTGCCACGGCTGCAGCACCTGTGGCACACGCGCACACAATGCAGCAGCAGCAGCAGCAGCAGCAGGATGCACGCCGTCAGTTGCAGGCGCACCTGTGGTGCACGTGCTGAGTGGGTGCACAGGTTCCAGCATGTGCCCTCCGCAACACAGACGCCTACCAACAGCCTGGGGCAATGCGCAAGGCACAGGCACCACACCCCGCCTGGCCTCCTAATCCACCACAAGGCAGCCACAACGCTGCTGGGCCGCACCTCGCCGTCATGGGTGGACCAGGGGCAGAGCATGGCGCGCAGCTCGGCCTTCTCCTCCTCAGTCAGCGACTCACCAGCAGTCAGGTAGCGCACCTGTGCCACATGTGGGGGGTGGGAATGGCAGCACCGTCAACCCAGCTGCCCTGGGCTGCTGCTCCCATGTCTGGCCCTCTCCACGGCGCCCAGTGCAAGACTGCCCCGGTGCCAGCTCATGCAGGGCCAGAAGCCAGATAGATGAGATGTGGGGAATGTTATGCTTTGAAACTGGTATGGATAAAACTTTGTTTCGCAAAGGGCCCGACATCACACACTTGCTGCCACGACGCAGCCCAGTGCATGCGGTGACGCACCTGCTTGGCCATGCTCTGCGCGTCCATCGCCGCTGGGATGACCTCCAGCGTGTTGTTGATGTGGTCGCCATCCTTTGGTGGAGTCCATGCAATGGGTGCACACACGGAGCATATGAGGTGTGGTGCAAAGGCTGCCCACCTCAACTGGCTGATGGCTGCAGGGTTGCGTGCCCCAAACCGTGCACACAAGCTGCATGCTGCCCCACAGTGCTTGTGCATGGGGTGGTGTACTGCTGGTGTCCATGCTCCATGCCCATGCACGGTTGGTGAGCCAAAGAATGAGCTGTCATAGCAGGACAGAAGAGCGCGAACATAAAAACTGCAAACACATAACTAAACAGAGAGAACTTGCACTACCCCAACAAAAAAAAGTAAGGATGCTTGCGCGGGAGGCTGGCACTACAGGAGGCAGGCGGCACACCTTGGCTGTGGGGTGGTCGGCTGAGTACGTCCAGTGGCCATCGACGATCAGCTTGTACTGGTACTTGCCAGGGTACAGCTTACTGCACACACCACAGTAAAGGTGCAAGTTTGCCATGTGAAGACAATGTCCCATGCACTGGGCGCCACACCTTGCAGGTACTGGTGCTCATGACCGCCCATGTGATGCGCACACAGGCAACTGCTCAAGGAACCACAGCATCAACGGCAAGCCTTGCAACACAGGCATGGACCAGGTTGCCCAGGCATGGGTCATGCAAGGCGCACAGCATCAACCTACCGCTGCAGCACGAAGCGCTGTGTCCCAGGGTCACGTGTCATGTCCAGCGGCTTGTGCCACCCCACATCCAGCCCTGCCACCTGCATATGTGCACAGTGGACCACACAGTGCAACCACATAAGCAGTGTGCATGGCGTGTGGCGAACACAGAGCCATCGTAGCTCCACATTTGTTGCAGCTGTACACCACCTGAGCCCTTCACCTGGATATGCTTCGCGTCGCCAAAGCGGTGCACGGCAATGGTGGTCATGATAGGCTGCGTGCCCAGCAGCAGGTCCGCCGTGGCAGAGCGGATCGCCTCAATCTGTGGCAGTGGCAGCCAATGCATGGGCCAGGACGCAACTCAGCTATCACATGGTACAGCGGTTGCTCAAACAGCTCCAGAATCAAGGCGGCACAATAACACAATGACAAGAGGCCCAGAATGCGGGGCTGCCACTGTCTGCGCGCATCCTGAGGCCAAAACAACCGCAGCCACTGACCTTGGGCCCACAGCGGCGCGTGGATGTGAGCTTGGTATACGCCTCATCCAGCTGCTCGCCACGCACCCATGCCATGTACGCGAGTGCTGTGGCCGGCGCACGGCCCATGCCTGCAGCAGGGGTGCAGCATGTGCTGGTGGGGCAGAATGCACATGATGCTGCACCATGGGCGTGCACACAACTTGACTTCACAATCTGGTGGAAAACACTCGGATATGACGTTGGGGCCTACTGTGGCACAAGAGCCTGCAGGGAAGCACCCTACCTGCAGTGCAATGGATGTAGACCGTGCCACGCCGCGGGTCATGCTCACGCGCAAGCCGTGCCACTGCCTTGGGCAGCTTGCGCCGCAGGTCATATGGGTCAAAGTCCCGGATGGGAAACCTGTCAGGCACACATCATTGCACAGCCAGTCAAGCCATGACAGCTGATGGTTGCTGCTTTCATAACGAGCTGATGTTCGGCGCGGCACCCTCCTCAACCTGCATGCTGACTGGTATCACGGTGCCACGCACCGCACGTGCTTGATGTCCCCACGCTCCTTGCACCGCTGCTGGATCGGCTCAACATCCAGGTTGAAGTACGCCATGTCGCAGTCCTCCTGCGGTACAGGGGCAGTACAGTCACTGCTGCCATGCATGTCCAGCTGTTTATTGAGTACTGGTGCTGTGCCTGCTAAGCTGGTTGCAGAGTTCGCGCGTGAGTATTGCCGTGGGGCATGCCCTTGAGGTGTTAACAGCTAGCAAGCTGCCGACCCTCACCCTTGCCATGCATAGGGTGAAGTGGAGGCTGTGTATCAAACATGCACCTAACACAGCGCTCAGAGAGGACAGCATCGTGCGCTGCTTACTGCTGGCCTGCGCTGCGCAAACTCGTGTTACCTGCAGGCAGAACACTGTTGTCACACCCTCCTTCTCTGCCAGCAAGTCCACATCAGCAGGGGTCTGTGCAGCAAGGGTCGCCAGATGACAAGACAAACATCTTGACGGTTGCATGCCTCATGCGCCTTGATACAGCGTGACAAGATTCATGGCATGTGTGCCTGCCCCAAACCTGTCTATGAGTTTTGGTTGGACGCCAGCTGAGGATGCCAGCTGTGTCAAAGACATGCTGGTGCTTTGGATGCTAGCCATAAAGCCAAGTCAACGCAAATGGACCGGCCCCCATCCCCCTCCTGCATACCACAAAAGCTTGCAACAAGACGTTGCCATAACACACGTGGTAGAGTTATTCATGCCCCACAAATACTCGCAATCAGGTGCAGGTGCTCATATGCACACCTGCAGGCAGGAGCCCACAATGACATCATCCCAGATGCGGTTGTAGTCAATGCCGAGCTCGTGGCGGTACGTCAGACTTGTGCCCATGCGACGGTTCATAGTTTCAGAGTATGCGTCTGACTTGGAAGTGGTTGCTGCATCACCATCTGCAGCTGTCTTAGTTGGTGAAGCCTCGTCAGGGCTGGCTTCCGGCCCCACTGCCGCACCATCGCCAGCTGCTGCAACTGCCATTGTGCTGGTGCCATTGTCAGTAGCAGACACAGCAGCCTTAGGCGCAGCAGCTGCAGCTACAGGCTTGGCTGTGCTGGTGCTTGTCTCATCGTCCTCAGTGCCTGTGTTGTGGGTGATGCATGCACAATTCACAATGTGACCACGTGCATGAGGCTCTGCAGTTGAACAAATGCTGCTAATGCCTAGGGACAGATGCGCCGGCTGGGGGCCCATGTTGGCATGAAGGCTGTACATGCTGACAGGGCACACCATGCTGAACGTCAGCCCCAGGCCAGGCCAAGGCGCAAAAACCTATGGCTTGTCGTTGTGAGCTTTGATCATCTCTGGCAGATGCCCTGCGAATGTGCCCTGTGCAGATCTTGACTGCGCACCTATGTTTTCTACGCCAGCCCTGCATATTTTTGGTCGCTGTGGCACATGAGAGCTGGGACGACAGTTGCTCAGCTGATATGACCTGCAAGCGCAAAGTGTTTGAAAAGGTGCTGGTGCTTGGCAAGTTTAGGCCTTGCAATAAACTAAATCAACGGTAAACCATCTTCAAGTGCACCTGGCACGGACGACAAGACACTGCGGTACATGCCGCTGGTGCAGATGCATCCTTAGAACAGAGCAGTTGCTAAGCATGGTACTGTGAACAATCGCAGATGCAGGCTCTTAGGGTTGTTAGGCTCTTTTTAGGGTTTGTTGAGATTTGGGACTGATTGATGATCTTCATTTTGCCAAATTCGTGTCCCTGTAAATGGCTGAATATTACCTACAATGCTGGATACCAACTGTGAAATGACGGCAGTGTAGACCTCGGAAGCGACTGCAGGCATTGCGCCGTGGACGGTAACAGAAATGTTTCATCTTGTAAGTTGCTGATTCTCTTCAGCAGTAGCATCGGTGCCAATGCACAGCCTGGGCGGTCTGTGCGCGGTGGTCCTCCTGTCGCTCACTGCTACGGCACAGGGAGGACCAGGTGAGCAGGGTCGCACGGCGATCGGCGCATATGATTTCATTTACGCCCACCACCATGTGTCACAGCCCATGGAACCATCACAGCCCATGCAAGCACGCTCCGGCACCAACCTGCGCCCTCTGTACTGATGACCCCTGCTGATGTGACGTGCATGCACATGCATGCTTCTAGATGGCAACATCATAATGAGTGCACGCTACAGTAAAGCTGTGCTTGATCGTTCTGCATACATCCCACGCAGGCAAGCGGCCGCCACCGCCACCGCCACCCCCACCGTTCACCCCTCCACCCCCACCTGCACGGGCGCCCAAGCCCCCACCTGTGCGCAAGGTTCCACCCCCTCCACGCTTCCAGCCGCCATCCCCAGAGCCCCCAGGGCAACCCAACGCCCCAAGTGAGCCGTCAGGCAGTGGCAGCGGCGGCAGCAGCAGCAGCAGCAGTGGGGAGCCTGGTGCTCCACCACCACCCTGGGCCCCGGATGGGCCAGCACCCTTTGTACCTTTTGCACCGGACCCTCCATCACTCCTTCCCCCGCCTGCACCACAACCTGTGCAGAGCTCCCCACGCGCACCCATTCCTGTGCCCCGCGGCTTGCCTCCCTCACCACCTCAGCTCGCGCCAACGCCTTCCCCCGTGGCCCTGCAGCCGCCAGGCCCTGGTGTGCCAGTCAAAACACCCCCACTGTCCCCCCCACCTCCCACATCTTCACCCCCGTTGTCACCTGTGCCAGGCCCCAGGGGCCGGGCTGTGCTGAGCCTGGCATCAGATGCCAATCGCTCCCGCACCGCTTCCACACACTGCCCCAACGCCACTGCCGTGCTGACAGGGGTGTTGGGCACGCTGGGGTTCGCACGCGTGGGCACACCATCCTGCAGGCTAGGTGCGTGCAGCTGCATGTGGATGGCCATGCCTATCTCACGCATTGACTTGCCTGGATGTTGTGACCAGCTTGCCGCACACAGACGCTTGTGGAGGCACATAATGTGCAGCCTCTTGGAGGTCCTGACATGCAGGGGGCCATGGGTGCATGCTAGCTTGGGGCCTCCCATTGATGGCTCCCATCAATGGCTGCCCACACACAACTGACATACAGCGATGTATGCTGTCCAGATGACAGCATACCTGAGGATGCGCATCTCCTGCAGGCTCGCTGCTCACAGCGCCACCTGTGCACACTCCCAATCACCCCTCAGGCCCTGATGATGGTGTGCCGCTGCCCCCGGCGGGCACGCGCTGGCGCACTGGGGTTGCTGAGGTGGAGACGGACGGGCAGCTGAGTGCGCTGCAGGCCGCCCTGGTGCCAGGCAATGCGCGGCTGCAGCAGGCGGTGGGCACAGCTGTGGTGCAGGCGGGGGTGACGTGTGGCTCCATCCTGTACATGCGCGCCCAGGCTGTGTGGACCAACAGCAGCGGCAGTGGCAGCAGCGGCCACGGGCTGGGCAGTGCAGCTGCACCGTATGTGCGACTGGATTGTGCGGGCCTGGGTGGGACAGCTGTGCCGCAGCTGTGCTGCCCCTGATGCCATGTGCTTCGTCATGGGAGGGTATGCACCTTGGTTTCTTGCAGCAACGATTCGTACCGTATTGTCGGTGCATTCATGACAGTGCCTGCGCATGGCGGCTGGTACTTGTCTACTACAGCGGGCAAACCACCCTGCTATCATTCGCCACAGTGTTTCAACTCTTGGTGGTCTTGTGTGGAGCTGCCACGTACTGATTCCAGCAGACTTGATGCTGCCAGGTTGCTGCTTTTCGCTGCTTGATGCTGCATAGGTATCCCCATGTCCATGTCCAGGACCTTACAGGTGGCAGCCGATAGTGCATTGTGAGAGCCAGACATCAGACATTTATGGATGTTGGTCAGACACGGTAGTGTGTTTGATGTCTTGAACTGTTGAAGCTCAAGCAAGGGATGCAGGAGATGGAGCTGATGCTTGGATTCAGGCAGGCAAGTGGGTACGCTTGCAAGCTGCATCCTGCAACCCTAGCCTGGTGATTTGCACTAACCCATTAATGGCTCTGAATGATCTTTGATTCTTTACTGATGCAAACCTGAGCACCCTCTAGAAGCCTGGCATTCCCACGCTGTCCCAAACAAACCCATCCCAGATGCCCAAGACGCGCTGGCTCATACAGCCACGTATGGCTCACATGCCCTTTGCAGTGATTGGATAAAGGAAAGAATTCCAGTAACGCCATCAGTAGTCGTCATCACATGCAGCAGTACCATTCAGTACAGCCAGGGGATGAACTTGCGCACACGTGTGCGGTACGCAGCATATTCCTCAGGGTATCGCTCCACCAGTGCAGCCTCCTCCAGCGCGCTCTGTGGTGTGTGTGTGTGGGGGGGGGGATGCAGGTGCACTTGTAAGCAGATGGAGCTGAGTGCTAACACGCGGTCTGAAGCCCTGCTGCTTGATCACCTGTTCAACCCTTCGGCACATGATTCCAAGCACAAATGTCTGCTGGACTACAGCACCAGCCCCATGCATTCTAAATTTTACTGTTGGTGGTGCAAGGAGGGCGAGATGCGTACCTTTTGCTCGATGATCCACCACAGCACTGCTGCAAGTGCCAGGCGCGTCTCACTGCGGCTGAGTGCAGCCAGGCCCAGTGCAGCCAGCAGCAGGCCCGCGTACATGGGGTGGCGGACCTGCAAGGAAGCCGGGGTGGGTGGGTGCACCGCACAGGGTTCAGCCTATTTCCGGTCGGTGGCAGATAGAGGTGGATGGGAGGCGCTGGGGACAGAGCATGTGTCACACCTCCAAGAGTTCAGCTCCAGTGCTTTCAGTGGGTGAGCATCTTGTTACACATTGCTGAGGCAGCTGTGCTGGGGGTGGGCCACTCACATATGCGTACGCCCCGGATGTCACGAGCGTGTGTTTGACACGTGGGCGTGGCATGGGGGACAGGTTGCGGCCCAGGGACAGCAGTGCGTAGCCGATGAATACCATGCCTGTTGCGAGGGCCACTGTCCCCACCAGGTCGATGAGGCCCTAAGCCCAATGACGCGCACAGTTGTAAAGAAATAACTTGACTGTAACAACGCCAGGGACCAAGTGCGTAGGGTGGTGGGATGGGAGGGGGTGGAGCAAGCAGCCTGACAGCACACATGTACGACGCAGCGTGGCACACGCCATGACCTTTGCCATGCTGCACATTGCGCACTCCAGAAGTCATGCCTGTTCCACACCACCACGCTGGAGCATCATCACATAGCACATACACATCTGCAGCACCTGACAGCAGGCGAGCCGGAAACACCGCTGCGCCCTGCATACCTGCAGCTTGAAAGGTGCAAAAGCGATGAGGCCGATGACCACTGCCTGTGCGATGAACCAGCCCTCCCCACGGCTGCCAATGTTTTGCTGCAGCTCTTGGATCAGCTCCTCACTGCATGTTTTCGCCAGCATAAGCAAATGTAACGTGCGTGATAACCCCACGGCAGGCCCGCAGCTCCATAGTCCATACATCTAGCTTATGATGCTCGCCTTGGATGCCAATGCACACAGGCATTACTACCCTGGTCCGACTGCTGGTTGAACGTGAATGCTGCTGATGTGTGCGCATGGGAGTGCTGTCTGTTGTGCACGTGCATTATGACCATGCATCCTGCATGGCGGAGTCATCTCGGACAGCTCCGAAACAACTCACCTGGCGAAGTAATCTTCCTGCACTGAGATACTATGGCTGGATGGCCCCGCTGATGCCGTGGGGGTCGGGCTAGGCTCAGCTGGGGGAGTCTCTGGCTCAGGCTCAGGAGATGGTGATGCTGATGCCTCTGTCCTGCAGTTGTAAATGTTGTTGCTAGTTTACTTCGTGTCACGAAGATCCAGAAGGCTGCTTAGGGTTTTTGGCACCTGTTGCTGCTTGCTGTGTTCGGCGCCTTTATAGAGCATCTTGTAAGGATTGGTTTGTCTGAGAAGAGAATCGCGCTGGGTGCGGCCACGAACACATGTCTAAAGCCCTTAGGCAGGAGCAGCCGGGAGCAGTATGACATGATGATTTCAGAACATGCACCTAATGGCTTAGGAGCAAAGATATGCGGGGTGCGTTTGCTCACTGTGTGGCCCACGAATTATTGCTCACCTGTCTGCACCTGATCTCTTAGTTGGGATACAAAACTCTGTGCAGCTTGAACATAGATCATGGTGTTGATCGCTGATAAACACCCGCCCTGATTCAGGCAATAGCTCCAGCTGAGGCGCATGGCTTCTCAAAGCGACGGAGAATGGCGCGGAGTACTCAGTTGCTGCATTTGCATGGATGGCTTTGGAGAGGAGGACTCGAAATGGGTGTGCCTGCCAAACTGCGGCCATTGCTACCACGAGCTATGTTTCGAGCAGGCCAGGGAAAGAGCGACCAAGAAAACGTGCCCCCAGTGCCGGGTGCGCACTTTTGACCCTTGACCAGTCCCTGGCAGCATGCAGCAGACAGCAGCACAGCACCATGTTCATCAACCTGCATGCTACCTGCCTCGACTTGTGCCGTCCCTGCAGAAGCCCTTAAGCAACAAACCTGCCATCACGCTGTTTGTGGAGAACCGGCAGCTGGATGCGGGCGGATTGGCGGCCCGTGGGGCAGGAGCTGCGGGCGCTGGCAATGCTGGTGCATCGGTGGATCCAGCCCGAGCTGCGGTGCTGAAACACAGCATTAGTGTTGTGTGGCTTGTGTGTTGCTGAAGATGGCACACTGCAGCATTTTCCAGCAGGCCTGGCTTGTCATATGTAAGGAGGCAGCCATAGCGGGTCCACATGCCCTATGGGGTCCACAAATGGTTCCAGTGCACCCCTGCGTGTACCTACGTGTGCATTTCCACTGCAATGCAGCTGGAGAATGCACGGACCACTGTTGCAGCACTGAGGGAGCAGTTGGTGGATGCACGCAACCGTGTAGAGTCAGCTGAGGCAGAGAAAGATCGGGTAGTGGCTGACAAAGAGCAACAGGTTGCGCAGTGCAAGGTGAGACAGGATCTGGGGAACCTGACCCCAACCCATCATGCATGCTTGGATATGTTTGTCTGGGCCAGCAGCGTGATGCACTGGTACGTCCCGCAGCATATGCCACACAACGGATGGAGCAGTGGCCACTTGTCTTCGTGCACACAGCGCGAGCTGGAGCGGTATAAAGCCAAGGTGCATGACGCTAATGTACGGGCAGCAGGTGCTGAAGAGAAGTAAGTGCAACAGGCCCTGAGCACATCAGTTTAGTACGGTATTCTCATTGCTGCAGTACCCTAAACCATAAACCCTAAAACTTAGTATGATGGCAACATTCACTGTTTGATGCTTTGCCGCATTCCGTTCATGCAGGCTTGAGCGCAGGCAGGCTGAGCTGCTGGCTCAATTGAAGAAGCTTGAGGGTGAAAACCAAGAGCTGAGGACGAAGGATGCCCAAAAGAGAGACCAGTTGGTGGGTGATTAAACATGCTCACAGCAACGGGGCTTTGCCTTGGCGATTTTGAAAAGAAAATGCTGTAGTTTTCAATGATTTGCGCAGTACAAAACATTCGTACAAATGCAAAACTACAAGGTGGTGTGCCTATGAACGGCGCACAGTTTGTGTTGGTTGGACATGGTGCTCATTCCGCGACCTCTGCATATGATGTTGCACAGGAAAAGATGAATGGCATGCTCACCCACAGCCAGATGAAAATCGAGAGGCTGAAGCGTGCCCTAATGGTAATGGGTGCAGTGTCGGTGCTGTTACCACGCGGTGTTGTGCAAACGAATGTTATGGTTTGTGGCTCAGTGGGAGTAGGTGGTAGTACGAGAACATGGGCAAGCTGGTTGATGACACACCTCATGCATGCTGCAAACCACCACAGGTGAAGGACAGGCCGCACATGAGCAAGGAGCAGGTGGCTGACACGCTGCAGGGCGTGGTGCAGGTGCGCAGCTGGGAAGGGGGTGCACACATGCACTGCCACTGGGACGCTGATGCAAGGGAAGGATGTGCAGGAGTTCCCACCTTGCTGCATGCACCTTGCTGTGTGTGAATTTTGGGCAGGATCGCCACATTGTGTTGCCGGGAGGACAAAGTGCTGTTGGCATGTTGTGCATTGGTAAAATGCGGCTGCGTAGGAAGGGCTGGCAGCTACACTGGCGGAGCGTACGGGGCAGGTGGAGGTGCTGGCTGCAGAGCTCAAGGCGTTGAAGGCTGCCCACGAAAAGGTGTGCTGCAAAGGCCTTGACATGGATGGGTGGCGCATGTGGCGCAAGTGCATGGAGATCCAGCAGTGCCCGGGCTGTTACTTGCTGCATATGATCATGTTTGCAATGCCTGGAAACCGTTGCTTGTGTTCTGGTTATGTGCAGGCAGTGGCCGACCAGGTGCAGGCTGCTGCAGCTGAGAGGCGCCAGGCAGAGGCAGCAGCCAAGGTGCTCCGTGAGGAGCGTGATGCTGCGCGGGCACAGCTGCTGGCGGCAGAGGTGCGTGCACGCATCATGTGCTGGAAGTTGGACGTGGGGATGGGGCCTATGTTGGCTGCAGCATTGCGGTGCAGCTGACTCGCTTTATGACCTGCTAGGTGCGGCCTGGCAGACACATAAGAGCGCATGATGGTCAAGGGCTCAGCTGTAGCCGTGCAGGAATAACGTGCTCATCCCACCCCTCCAACATGTACTGCGTGCAGAATGAGGTGCAGAAGGTGCAACAGGAGCTGGCAGACATGCGCGCAGCAGTGGCTGCAGCTGAGGTTGAGCCTGGTGCGACAAGGGGCACGCCACCATCACTGCCAAACATCACTGCAGCTGCCCGTGCGCCAGCGTTACGTGTGCTGGGGGCGACCAGCAGCAGTCGCGACCCTGCTCTGCAGACCGCTGGCACATCCACCCCACGGGTAGCACAGACTAGTGCAGGGGTTAGGCAACCTGGAGCAGGTCAAGGAACTGGCTCTCGTGCAGAGGCTAAGACATGTCAAGAGGAGGCAGCAGAGGAGGATGAGGATGCTCTAGTGTCCCTGGCCATCTGGATGGATGCTGATGTGGGTGATGCAGCGCTGGTGGCAACAGGTGGCACCAAAGCATCTGTGCCGGGGCAGCAGCAGCCACTGCAGCAGCCGCAGACAGCACAGTGTGCAAGCGCACAGGAACCTTGGCAAAGAAAGGCACAGGGGCAAAGTGAGGGTGTGGTGCTGGAGGAGGAGGAGGAGGAAGAGGAGCTGCCGCAGCTGCCGGGAGGCAGAGCCTTCAGACACACACACAGCTCTGAGCACGTACAGTCTGCAGGGCGCACGTTTGGGCAGGTGGGATGATGTTGCTGCGGCGGCGGCAGGTTTAACAGGTGGTAACTCTCTCGCACCTGGCATTTAGTGTTGCACACGCGCACACATTCCCACCTTGGTTTGATGACCTTGTAGATGTGGCATCCACCCCTGACCTGTGGCATGCTTTGGCCCTGCGCGTGGTTGCTGTGCAGGACGCCACCAACGTGGTGCGGCCTCATATGTCCAGCTCCCAGCCAGGTACTTCCAAGCCAGGGCCAGGAGCAGCAGCAGCACCGCCAAAGCCGCTCGGCGGCTCGCTACTCGCGTCTGCGCCTGCTGCGCCCTCCTTTCTGGGCCGGGTACGTGATCGGGGCTCTGGTGTGCATGCTGCCTGGGTGGCACAAACAAAGGAGAGCAGCGCTGTCAATCTGCTAAGCTTGCAGCTGTATGTCACTGCTGTTGTTCCCCAGTGTGTTACTGACCAACACCGGGTACGCACCCATCTCATCTGCTGAGGCACGCAGAACACCAGTGGTGCCAGCACATTGAACCGCACAGTGGGCAACCTCATCATTGAAGGCCCTGATGGCAGGGGGGGCATTGTGCGGCAACCTGCATCCAAGCTGGTGTGTGGGCTCCGGTTCTGCGTCCCTCACACTGCCAAAGCACAGCCTGCTCATGCACTTGGTGTGCCATATCTTGCCTGCACTTCCACCCTGTTGCTGCTGGTCTGCAAAGTCAACTATGTGTGTGGACTGCTAGTGCTTTGTGGTGGCTATGCGTGCACATCTTGCATGCTGGCTTGCGTGCTTGGCCAAGCTTCATGGTCCCCGTGTGTCCTCACATCGGTTGCACATACACCGCCACCATTGAGCGGCCATGCTACACTCACACTGTAGCGTGGTATACAGATACCACCATGCAAAGGGTGCATGGTGCCTATAGCTCGCTGCATGGCGTGTGCCACAGACCCCAATTGTGCACACTTTGCTCTTCCTCCGCAGCCTGCCTGGGCGCCTGGCCCCACGTTTGCTGCTGGTGCATCACGTGGCAGCGTCAACCTGCACGCCCGCCCCTCAGGTCTTATGGGCCCCGCAGCCAAGAAGCAGAAACCAGCAGGCCAGATGCGAATGGACGCATTTGTTGCCAAGTCATCCTCATGAGAATGCGGGGAGGGCAGGCTGCTGCATGCACCTGGGCACATGCTCTGGCCATAGAACGAACATTGGTGCCTACAAATGCAACTGCATGCGCCCCCTCATCAGGGCAACAAGCAGATATACTAGTGCTGCTTGCCGAGTGCAAACGCTGCACGGCGAGGTGTAACAGGCAAGCAGTGGTCATGCTGTGTGAGTCCTGAATAGTGTAACAATGCGGAAAGCGAAGCCAACTGCAACAGATTGCTCCTGCCATGGATTGTCACAGTTCCATGCATATCAGCAACTTCATGCATATCAAAAAACAGGAAATAGCATAGCCAGGCTCGATAGCCAGGAGCAGGACAACAAACAACTGTGTGAACCTGTATTCTGCAAGAAGCTGGTCCAATCATGTTCTCAAATACGTGGAGTCATGTCTTGATTGCCCATGAAGCCACTACCACATGCTACTCAGCGTGACAACCCTAGACGTTGCACCCAGCATTCGACACCCCTTGTGATGGCTGTCAGCCTCATAGCAAATTATCTGCATAAACGCTGGGTGCCGGCAGGCAGGAACTGCATAACCAGACTGCCCAGCCTGCAGTTTTGCATTTGCCTGAGCAGGCACCTATCTACCACGGATGCTGCAAAGCCAACCAGCCTTCCGTTGTGGTGAAGTTAGCGTGCATTGGTATGCGCTGGACACTGGGTAGATGAATTTTGCTCCCAGTACTAGCACAGTACACCACCCAAGGCTGTGCCTCAAAGCTGGAGCACCATCCATCTCATGGCTTGTGTGCAGAGGGCTGGTGCAGCAGCTGGCTTCCAGCCTCAACCCAGCCCCCCTCAAGCCGCTGCAGCACCTGCTTCGCAGCAGCCTGCCACCTGTGCACTGCCCAGGTAGAAGCAGTATGGGGGTGCAAGCGCGCTGCAGTGCGCCGACGTGCGCCCTGCTGTAGGTATGCAATTGTAGTCAGAACCGCGGCCTTGGCGCGTGCTTGCTGATGGCTCTTAGACAACATCCAGTTCCATGCAGCCGCATTGGAAGAGGACACCACACCCAGCTCCTGCTGCCCGTCCGCTCCACGCTTTGCACCGGCCAGTGCGGCAAGCGAGTAGTGGCTGTGTGGTTTGGGCAGGCCGTGCAGCACCTCGCCATGTGTAGCAGTGTACACCTGCGCGTGCAGGCAGGATGGAGCACGTGAGGACACAGGCCATACGCAATAAATAGTGCCACATTGAAACGTCGCTGCAAGGATGCTCTGCAAAACCTGGCAGCTTCTGTTGTTAACTGACGCACACTTGTCGGCCCCCACCTCACCTGCGCTAGCAGACGTGCTGCTATGCGAGCCCGTGGCCCAATGCAGTCAGCCCGCATCGCCGACAGGCACTGCTCTAGGTACCCCAGCTGATCATCAGCAGCAGCTGCCACACTGGCCTTGTGGCTGTGCATGCTGCGCTTGTCCGAGTGCAGCCGAAGAGCTTGAGTTCCCGCCGCAATCACGAGCAGCAGCAGGCAGATCCCTAGCAGGCCCAGCAGGTAGGCCCACAGGTGCCATGTCATGCTCAGGCCATGCAGCAGCGCGCGTGAATCCTGTGTTCCACACAAGCTGGCTGGGTCACCCACATCACATTCCAGCGGCTGCTGCTCCAGGTCAATCAGCAGTAGCGCAGGGATCGCGTACCGGAAGAGCGAGATGTACTGCATGCAGCGTCACATGCAAGCAGTACACATGGGCCTGTACAGTAGAGCCTTGTGTAGCTGTGCCGGCAGGAACTAATGGCAGCAAATAAGTGAAATATCACATCTGATGCGCCTGCCTGGCCTTGCATGGGACTATGGCTCAACAGGCAGAGGATGGGCCACGGCGGCAAGTACGTACATGTGTCGGCATGCATACCACACAGCATCTCAATGTGCTGTCTGAAGGGCTTTTGTACCCACCTGCAGCCACCTCAGGTAGATTGGTATATGTGCTATGGGCACCATCAAATCAGACAGCAGTGCTGAAGCTGTGAGGTAGGCACACAAGCAACAGGTGGCGAAAGGGAGAGAGAGCGCAGCACATGCCATGGTGGTTGCCGCGGTAGCAGCATGTGTGAGAAATACCACCTGTTGCGTGAGTACAACAGTTGATTAATTGGAACCATGTTAGCCATGTCCGCCTGGGGCGTGTGCCAAGTTAGCAGGTTCTAAGCCATTGTGCTGAAGACAAGTATCATCAGTTACATGCATTTGCGTTGCCCTGGATGCCTGCCATTCACAGCGCACCAGCAGGGCCGTAGCAAAGGAGTAGGCCCTCAGAGGGCATCCCAGCATGAAGTGCAGGATAGTGTGTGCCATCAGCGCGTGTGGTGCCCAGGCGAGTATGGCAAAACCAAACTGCAATGCAAGCAACACAGTTCAGGCAGGTGGTGTGTGTGTTGTGGTTTCCAAAGTGCTCAAGCCAGGTGATGCGTAAGGGTGCCTTTGCTGCAGATGCAGAGGAGGAGGGAGCAGGATCACAGCCTCAGCAGACACACGCGGCATACACGCAGACTGCCACACCTGGCCCAGCACTGCGCCCGTCACGCTGCGGGCCCCTACACGCAGGTCGCGCGTGATGGTGGCCTGGAAGGGTGCAGGCCCGCTTGCAATCTGGCGGATGTGGAACATCATGTGGTGCGCGACAGACGCGACCATGAGGTGCACCGCCGCCGCCGTGATGCGGATGCGGTAGCCGGCCAGGCTGAAGCTGGGAATGAAGAACAGCTGGCCGCAGAACAGGGCAAACACCAGGACAGTGACCAGCTGCTTGGTGTAGAAGCGCGTGTCTGAGGTGATGTTGGAGATGGCCAGGGCAGAAGCAGTGGCGTGCACCTCACCGGCAAGTGCACGCAGCCGCACTGACAGGGGGGGACGGGGGGGAGGGGGAGGCGGCGGTGTGCGCACACGCGGCTTCTTTGTCCACGACATGTTGTGCCCAAGATCCTTCAAATCAATGGCGCACGTCTCTGGCACGCACAGCTTCTCAGCAGTGGCCTTTACGGTGTCCCTTCCTTGCTGCGCAATGTGGAGGGTGACCATGGGGCACTCGCTCGATGGCTGCATCGTGATGGCTGTGCTGTATGACGTGGATGCCCTGCTGCTGTACCTGCTGAGGTTCTGGTGTGGCTGCGGGGTGGAACGCGCAGGGCTGAGGGGACCTGTGTGCTGTACCACAATGCCCATGGCACCATCAGGTGACACGCGCTCCGAGTGCAGCCCATCCACAGTGAAGCGAGTGCTGTCCGTGAAGGTGGTCTCTGTGCGCAGTAGGCAGGAAGAGGACCACGGGAGGAGTGCAGCAGCATGCTTGTGGGCCATGCTGGCTGCTGTAGGCATAGGCTTGTTGGGGTGCAGGGTTAAGTCCTGTGCTGCGGCTGCACGTGCCGCCATGGCAGTAGTGAGGTTGCCCTGCAAGTGCAGTGCACAGGGCAGCCTACACACACGTCAGGAGGCAAAGCGCTGTTGGGCTGGCAATGCCATCAAAGTCAAGCCCTGAAGGGCAAGTGTACAGTCAAAGTATGCGGTGATAAAGCAGCCCTGAGGGACGGCCCTGCCTGCCCAAGCATAATCCCATGACGCACCTCGTGGCTGAGAATGTCGTGCACCAGCTGTGTGTGGTAGGGGGCGAGCAGCTGCTGGAACAGGTCGTGAGCGTCTTGCGCGCCCTCTGCATGTGCATGTTGCAGATGGGGCAAGAATACCAGAATCAATGAATCATACGTCAGATGTACCCACTAGCTGATGGTATGTGTTTGGATTTGACCAATCACAAGCTGTGCCAGAGCCTGTTCACCCACGAGTGATGATGTACATCACCCACGAGTTGTTTTGGCGAGGTCCACAATGATGTCAGCTGGGTTAGGCAGCAGGATGCGGTGTGGTGGTGGTAGAATAGAACCACGCAGCACGTGCTCCCAAAACCAACGCAGTGCCTGCAAGCGATGGCCAAGGGTCAGTAAGCCATCTCAGCAAGAGGAACTCTGCACAGGCAGCCAGTCAGAATCTTGCTGCCACCCATCCACTGGTATGTCCTCCAGGCACAATGGCTGTGTTGATGTCAACTCTTGAGACACTGAGACAGTTCAACATTACTAAATTCTTGGGAGGCAAGAACCACGGGCAACCGCTAACCGTTGCAACAACTAACCATTCTGCAACAACCTACCATTTCTGCAGCGCCATAATATGCCAGGCGACCACGGCTGCACAGCAGCAGTGTGTTGTCGATTTGCGCGTACGCCTCCACCCGTGGCTGATGCAGGACAAGGATGACCGGGATGCCCTTGCCACGTGCCACGTTCCTGAGAGCCGCAGTGGGAGAGAGCCGGAGACACCGGTTGAAACAACACCAGGGTGCCACGCGATGAGCTTGAGGTGCCCTGCATCAATGGATGGCTAACTGCAGACAGGGCTTCCTGGTGCCTGGGTAGCATGCCATGATCTCCGCCTATTCAGAGGCATAAGTACAGCTGACGGCATGTCAGTGCATGCAGTACAGCTTACTGCAGCTGTGCCAGCAGGGTGACAGTGGCACTGGCATCCAGGCCGCTGGTGGGCTCATCCAGGAACAACACGCCAGGCTTGCGCAGCAGTTCCAGGGCCACAGCCAGGTGACGGCGCTGGCCACCACTCAGAGCACCACCATCCTCCTGACCAGTGCTGCTGCCCTCTGTGCTGCCAACGCAAGTTCCAAACAGATGTGCAGGGATGCCGGCCTGTGCAGCACCAGCGGCAGGCGGGCATATGATCACAGAACTTCTGGCATGCATACCAAACCAATGCAGCAGCAATCCATGCAGCACATGGCATACATCTGTTCCACACATCCCAAGCAATGCCGACAGTGCAGTGGCAGCACGCATCACCTTCTCTGCAGCAGACTGCACTGCCTCGGCCACCTCCGCCGCTGTGACCCGCGACCCAGTGTTCAGCAGCTGGTAGTGCAGCGCCAGCGCGTCCAGCACTGTCAGGCTGGCCGGCAGCTCATGGAACTGCTCCACAAACCCAGTGCTGCGGCAGCAACAGCAGGGGTGTGGCGGCATGGACAACTGAGCCTGAGGGCTGCTCTTGGATGGGTACCACCTGCTCTGCCAGATACTTTCAGCGCAAAGGGCTGAACACGAGCCACACCAGCAGCTGCTGCAGCAGCAGCCACATACCGCTGCAGGTAGTGCTCATGGTCATATGTGCCGCGTGCGATGCGCTGCCCATTCATGGCCACGCTGCCTTGCATCACACCACCACGCCGCCTCATGGCCAGACAGCTGAGCAGCACACTCTTGCCTGCACCAGAAGGGCCCATGATGGCAGTGACACCCGGCACGAATGCGCATGTGACCTGCGAGAGGCGACAATGCGCAGCGGCACACAGCAGATCACTTTGGCGCACGTATTCTGGGATTCATATGTTTCACCAGCTGCTGCAGCACAGCCCCAAGGTGCACAACCTACCTCACTCAGCAGTTGCTTGCACTGGGGGTGGCCCGGCACGTGTGTGAAGAATGAGAGGCCGCAGGCCGTGAGGCATGATGTGGTGCTTTCCTGCATGGAGTTCATAGAGGGCAGCCGGGAACCTGACAGCTTCCAGTTCTGACTCCACTTCTTGCTGCGCCTGAGGGAGAAACCCCTCGACAGAGACAATGTGAGTGCTGGAGCTAGAGCTGGCCTAGGACTAGTGTGAGAGGCGTCTTGCTGGGCAGCAGCTGGTGGCGCAGTGCCTGCGCCCACGCCCATGGTGTCCATGACATGGCACAGGAAGATGTAGGTGCGCGCAAAGGAAACAGCGGGCACCACCAGCAGCGCTGCCACCAGGCACGATGACAGGATGATGAGGGCCAGGGTGGCGGGGTTGCCATCCTGAGGCATCGCATAACACATGCAGCCAAACAAGAAGCCCATACCCACATGTCAATGACAAGATGTGTTCACATCCTGGTGTCAATTAACATCTTTTCGTTCCACATTCAGCAGGCAACTGTCATTCAAGGGCAGCTGCTGGATGACCGCAGCAGGCAATAGCTGGCTTTTTCGCTCACCTGCACACCCAATGGGTCCATCAGGTCCCGCAGGTTGATGGGGCACGTGGGGTTGAGGCAGTTGAGGGAGTTGCAGCGCTCAATGAGGGTGAAGGTGAAGGAAGGCGGCTGCGCCGCCCAGGCTGACACAATTTGCAGCGGTGTTGCGCGGGCTGCAGCGCCACCGGGCAGCGGCAGCGCGCGCACACGCAGCAGGTCTGTGGGCAGCCCATCTGATGTGTCTGCCTGCTCTGCCCCGTAGTTGATCACGTGCTCGGTGGCCCAGAGGTGCAGCGGCTGAAGCACACCACGCTTGTCCAGTTCAGGCTTGATGCCTGCGGCCGCATGCGCGCCATTGCACACCATTGTGCTCGGTGCTGACTTAGTGCTGAGAACCTGTTGCACGCAGCCTGGATGCCTGCAGCGGCTATGGCCTGCTGCATTGTACCTGGTGTGGGGTAGAACGTGACGTGCTGCAGGCACGAGTGCAGCACGATGGACAGGCGGTCTGGTGCAGCTGCCTGCAACTTCACGTAGGCATCCAACAGGTCCATGCCGCGCTCATGACCGGCCACCAGACTTGCGGTGCCCAGTGTGATGTTCGACTCGGTCAGGTTGGACCACTTCATGGTATACAGGTCGTACCGGCTGCACCAGCAGTTCAAGCAGGGCATCGATGGGTGGAGAGGAGTCAGGAAGACTGCTTTTGACATGCAAGCAACTTTGCCTGCCAGCAATCGGGCGCCATAGGGCGTGTGGGGCATCTGCTCTTACCTGCTCAGCATTAGTGTCGGGAATGGCACCGACACCAGGGCCTCGGTAAGAGTCAGGCACCTGCACGCATTGATCACTGGTGTGAAGATACGTTAGATGCACACCGCATACACCCGCAGTCTCGACTTGTTACCTGTGGCGCAGGCGTGCGGTAGAAGCCCAGGGGCAGAAGTCAGGTACCACTGAACTCCACAGCGTGGCCACGTCCAATGTGAACTGCTCGCCCAGCTGCAGGCAACACCAAGTCAGAACCCATACATCCGTGCCTTGAAGTGGGGAGCCGATGTATGTAACACTATCTTTCCACCAGCCACGCCCAACTCGATGTGATGTGCCACATGATTCTGCTTGGGCATACAAGCTCAACATGCGCCCATGTGCACGCACCATGGACATCACGACCGTCTGTGGGGTTACATTAGAAGTGGTATTGCTTGTAGCTGCGGTCAACCGCCTGCCCTGCTGCGGCTGCTCCTGAATCTCCACCAGCTCTGCCACCTGGGGCAAGTCTGCCCGTAGCCACTGCTGTGCATTGGTGCTGTTGTAATGGCTGGTGGTTTGGAAAATGCCAGAATCCAGCATTAGCCGCAGCTGAGCGCGTGGTGCAGCGGTCGCCACCTAGAACAAAGCAAGGGGATGCCGTGGCAAGCGTATGCAGGTCAGGCAGGAGGACGCTCTGCCGCAACAACGGGGCGAGGAAGTGCGTGCACCAGCGGTGGCCCACGGTTGCTGCTGCAGGGCCCTGAGTATGCACCCTACCCCACCCACAACCCTGAACGCACCATCCAGCTGTTGAGCCCGGCACCAATGGCACCTGCTGACATGCCAGCCAACAGCACGCTGGTGGCATTGCCGAACCCAAATCGCGCGACTAATGTGTCCAGTGCAGCTTGTAAAAGGCGATGGCCCTGGAAATACAGGTCCCCCCATGCAGGTGTGTCCCGGTTGCCCGTCCACAGGTCCTGTGTGCATGGGGGTTCATGGATCGAGGGTGTGGCTGAGCCAGATATGATGATGATGGTGGTGCAGCCTCATGATCAGTCAGCCAGGCACAGACAGGCAGCCAGCCAAGGCAGTCAGCCAGGCAGAGCCCAATCACCTGTGAACAGTAGGGGAGGAAGACCTTGTTGGCGGATGCAAACTGTGGATTGACAGACGGGTCGTCTGACAGCAGGTTGAAGCTGGGCAGGGTGTCCGGCCATGCCCACGCGCCAATGGCGGATGTGAGCCTGCCAGTCGAGTGGTGTGTTGCAAGCTGTGTGCGGTGAGCACTTCCTGCATACCGGGTGAGCGGGTGTGCATGTGCCCAACATGCTGCCGCATGCACATGCATGGGTGCATGTGCGGCAGCTCAGCATGCATGGCCATGTTAAGCACCAACTCAGAACGCACCCACTTTCATAACATGTCAGCGTGACCCATACAGTTCCTATGCAATCAATTCCAGTAACACACACACACACATGATACGGTTGTGCCAGTCGCCTGCATCCTCCTGGATGCGCTGTCGGCACTCTGTCTCATCCTTGCAGTACGCCCCGCCCTGCAAGAACACCACCCATTGCTGCGTGCCAGCATGCGCGCCAACGAAGAACTTGTACTCGGTGCCGTCCAGACAGCGCGGACTGCTGCCGGGCCCAGGTGTCTCAGCACTACCGGGCACCTCTGGCTGCAGCAGCAGGGGTGTCTTCATCAGCTCAGCAGCGGTGACACCTGGGCATGCAGCAGTAGTGTGTGCGCGCGCAGGGGGCAGGGAGGGAGGCGCGGAGGTTTGGTCACTACCGTGTAGGGTTGGAGGTGGCGCTGTGTTGTGTGATGGCGGTGCACTGTGATGGATGTGTGACAACGTACAGCCCCACAGCAAGCAATTATTGCCTCATCACTCCATCCTGGATGGTCATCATGGCAGCAGGACGGCCGCAGCACGCACCGTGCACCTGGCCATAGCTCATCAACATCAGTGCAAGCGCCATGTGGCAGCAGTGAGGCCAAAGTGCCCGCATCGTCGACGCTGCCATGACCGCAACGAATCGTCTGGATGATAGCGCTGCAGTGGTTGTCGGTCGTCCTCAGCCACGGCAGGGCGGGCACCAGCCGCCAGCTGTTGGGGGTGGAAGGAGCAGGTTCGGAACTGCCGTGAGCAACCAGGCAACTGAATGGTCACATCTGATGATGCCGTGGAAGGTGCATATGTGCGTGGCAGACCCGAGCAGTAGTAGTCCGTGCAATGCTGTGGGGCGTGAGTAGTGCCAAACCACCGAACGGCAGGCAGGCCGGCACGCTGCACGCAGGTCGTCCAAGGCATACATGCATTGACTGCACATGCATACACATGCTGCATGCCTGCGTGGCATGCCGTGGATGGCTGGGCCTGCATCCATCAGGACAGGATGGTGCAGAACCACACATGCAGGGTTACGTGGAAACTGCCCTTGTGTTCGTTGCGACGAATTTCATATCACCCTTCATATGAGTAGTATATACTACTGGCCGGGCGGGCTTATTTGGCGGACATGAGGCCATTCAGCGGCAGTCAGGATGGGGCTTCCCGACACGTCTGTGAATGTCGTGCATGTGCCTACTCCTTGCTAGACCACCAGCATGAAACCCCGCCTGCGTCATCACCATCCACTACTGACGACGACCGGCTTACACACCGTAAACGGTGGGTAGACGCGCGCATAAACGCACCCTGTGTTTGTCGCACCGCAACAACTGGAACGCGGTAGCCTACAGGGTGCTGCAGCGAGCGCCAGATAGATGATATCGATGAACCCGACAATCAAACGTTACACGGCAGATGATGGTGTAGCAAGCTTATTGACGACGGCGCACAAGGGATCGGAGCAGCGCTCCACCATGCCCCATCGACTACTGCAGCTGCGCGCGCTACGGCTCCTTCATAAAATTTGAACAGCAGTAGGTGCGCGCGTGACTGCGCGCTTCTAGCAGTTTGTGCTCAAACCCAAGCGCTCTACCACACGTTCACTGGTCACTTCACACATCCCTACGGGAGAGGGGGGGGTCCTTATTACCACCAAGTCCTAATAATGACCCCCTCCCTGAGGTAATAAGTACGGGCTAACCCAAGTAGGTCATACAGGGGGTCATAGAGGCCTCATCCTAATTGGTCTGGGCTGATATGGTCTTAGAGGCAGCTGCCCCTGCCAGCTGCTGCTGGGTGCGTAGCAGGTTGCTGCTGTTGCGGGGTGACTGCGCTGTGTGGGTACCACAGCGTGCCTTTGCTATGTCGGCGTTACATGCCGATGGCTACTTCTCTCTAACACAGCAGACGACTGCTGCGACAAGTCCTACAACTGCTGAGCCCATCAGCACACATCTTTGTGTGCCTTACCATGCGACCCTATCCTCTCAAGTGTAACACCCTCTACCCTATCCTGCCTTGCACACCCAGCTGCAAGCATCCTCATGCTGCTGTGGAACTTCCATGCGCTCGCCAGCTTGAAGTAGCAGCTGGTGCATTCCAACTCAGGGGTTTTGCGGACTGTGAGTGCACATATAAGAGCAAGCAAAGTCAGTGCAGGCATTCCAAGTGCCTTAGAGGCATTGCACAACAAGCACAGATCGTCAAACCCAACGCTACTCAGCTGCACGCTTCCATGTGCCGTGCACGGAGCAAGCAAGCGCAACATCCCACCATGCTCTTACCTTTCAGACATACAGCAGCTGTCTTGGACATCCACGCGGCTGCCACCTCGTCCTTTGTATGAGTCAGGCCCCAGGTCCAAACGCTATGGGCTGCAAAGGATTGTGTTGAGAGCAGCCATGGCAGCTGCTTCATGCAGCCTGCCTGATAATGTGGTGTCCACCGTGTTGCCGTCTGCACCTGCGCATTGCCAATCACCAAACCAGCCCGATGAGGTGTGGATTCATAGCAGTCATCATGACACTTTGGCATTGACAATCACGCACGTTTGAGCGTGGCACACGCTGCCAGATGCACAAGGCATGATGGTTTATGAACGCACCGATAGGGAACACCTTCTTAGTGTCAGCTGCTGCCCTGTTGGGCAGTCGTTGGGTCAGCAGTTGCTCCTGCTGCCGCCGCCACAACAATCTGCCTGTGGTGAGTGCCATCAACGGCTTGTGCCTG